>JANHGL010001547.1:19967-30658 GCA_024611195.1 Ceyx melanurus
TTTAAAAAAATAGGAGCATCTGTCCTTTACTCAAATTGGAAGCAAAAATAATGCCAAAATGTTGATTTTTCCTGTTGCTGCCACAACAGGCCTTTAAAACTTGTTGCTTTTCTGGAAGGTATGTCCAGTCTCCTAGCCAATTCTTCCAATCTCAGCCATGCCGAAATCATATTAAGAGCAAAGCAGTTATGACATTGTTCTTTAAACAAAAAAAGCAGTGCTTCAGATGATTTTTTGTTGTTTGGTGTTTTTTTCAGACAGAAAAAAGTAAAGCTGCTAATGAACTCTCTTGAGCCATTGCATAATAAATAATGTTTTATATGGATTGATTAAGTAATTGTGTTTCTCCCAAACACAGATAAAGAAGGTATGTCTGCCAAATCTAATGAAGGTGGATGCTCTTCTTCACCAGTACTGTTTGAAGAAAACACAACTCTGATGGATGACCATTCTAAACAACAAGATAAGTTGGTGGACAATTCAGTTGTCTTCGGAACATCTGCAGAGGAAGTTGTGAGGGAAATTCGTTTTAGGATTGAGCAGAAAACTCAACTCACTGCTAGTGCAGGTATTCAGACACATATGAAAATTAGTACTGTTTTTATTTCCACAATGTCTTCTAGTCCAGTTTCAGAGAGCTTTAATTAAGAAATTAGCATTGCCACAGCATTGTTGTGCTTCAAAGAAATAGTGCTGTCTTTGCAAGTCTGCAAAGATTCTTTCAAGAAATGTTATGTCACTCCTGTTTTTTTTCCAGGTTTTTTTGTTGTTATTGTTTTGTGGTTTGTTTGTTTGTTTTGTTTTTTTGTCATAGACGGAATGTTATAATCTTTTCCCTTATTTCTTCTTGTAATGTGGGAGAATGACCAGTACATTCAGGAACTAAGCACTGGTAGTGTTTCATGTAAATTGTTTTCATAAACTGGTACTCATAGTGAAATCTGTCACTGGTTGCTAAATTGCTGTTAGTCTGAATAGCAGATCCATGCAGTTAAATATTTCTAACTGGTCCCTGCAATGCTTCTTGCTTAAGGTAATAACGAAGTTCATTTAAAAGTTAGGTCTCAGAAAAGTAGATATGTGTTGAAGTTAACAAACTATGTACTAGCTTTTTAATATTTACTTACAAAAGACATTAATATTTTTTTTCTTTTGACTTCAGGCAACCTACCTGTAAATCTCTACTGTTCTGATAATAATCTGGATTAGGTCACTAAAAAAAAAATTGTATGTCCCTAGACATTTAGTTTGGATGACATCCAAACTCTCAACCAGGTCAGTGAGGCATCAGGGAGTGCTAAGCTTTATGAAGCACACACAGAAGGCCAGAGAAGTGTTGAGTGTAAGCAGGAATAAAGGAACAGTTAGTAGGAAAAAGGAGTCACACACACTCCCTCCGCCATGTATGTTATGTCATGAGCAGTAACAAAATAAAAACGTTATTCGGCTGAAATTTAGTATTCCTAAGGATAAGTTAAGGTTTAGAAAAGATACATAGCTTTTCAAAGTGCATCAGGGATTTAAAACCTGAAAATGAAAGTTAGAAAGCTTATTGATAAAAATAATTATAATCAGTAAGCAATAGACTTACTTCTACAATCTTGAATACATTAGATTGGTGAGAAAGTAAAAATGTATGCCACTGGGGTTGTAGCACAGAATAATTCTATTTTTCTTGCTAAAACAATTCTAGAGTTCCTTTGTAAAAGCAGATACTTTTGTAGAAAAGAACAATCCCTCCTAATCAGTACCAGTTTCAGTAAAATACATACGTATTTCTAAGTGACTACATGCAGTGATAGCCAACAAAACACTAATTTGGTACAATTTGCCAAAATTAATTTTGTCTTTTTGCTGAAATACAAGGAATAAATATCTCCTCACTAAGAGTTCATCGTAAATACTGAAAATACTGTAAGCTTTTCCTTTTGTCTTAGCATTATCACCATCATAAAGTTGTTCTATTATGTAACTGATGTTATTTTTAAACACTTGCTATTTAACCCCTCATGACTGATTCGCACATGTTGTGTTACCCTGTTTACCTTAAAATAGTAGGTTCACTTTAATGATGAATCTGTTACACTTAATTTACCACATGTATTTGTGTTCTCACATGTATATTACAAATTTTTTGCAGAATAGCAACAAATTTGGTTATCAGTATTGCTTATGTCTAGTCTTTGCCCAATGTGTAGGCTACTTGTATGCTTTTAAATATTGTACCATTGAAATTAAACATCTTTTTTTTTTTTAATGTTTTGTTGTTTTGTTTGTTGTTTGTTTTTAAGGAATAGCACCAAATACCATGTTGGCAAAAATGTGCAGTGATCGTAATAAACCCAACGGGCAATGCAGAATTGCTCCTGAGAGACAAGCAGTGCTAGAGTTCCTAAAAGATTTGCCCATTAGAAAGGTAAGAGATACCATGATTTTCACTATGCAATCATAATATTTTTTGTATGTTCTAAAAGCAAGATTTCTGCTGAAGAAATATACTTTTCTAGGTAATCTGCCTATTTGTGTTTGCTCTTGATATTGGATCTATAAATGGGAAGTTTCCAACATTATGATACTTACTCTTTTGCAGGTGCCAGGTATAGGAAAAGTAACGGAGAAGATGTTAAAAGCCCTTGAAATAGTGACTTGCTCAGAACTTTACCAGCAGAGGGCACTGCTTTCTCTTCTTTTTTCAGAAGCATCTTGGCGTAATTTCTTGGATATTTCCCTTGGTTTGGGTTCAACACATTTGGAAAAGTATGTTTTGAGGGTTTTTTTCTCCTGCGTTTGCATTTTTCTAATTTTTTTTCCTTATTTATGTTACATGCTATATATTTTGACATATTTTATTGACAAACATAAATTATGAAAATTTGGCATATTTAATACATGTTTAAAGATTTCTGATACTAGTTGTTGTTATACTTTTGGCTAACGTACACAAAACATATAAACATTAAGGAGAAGAAATTTGTACAGCCATGTGTCAATAAGTGAATTCCAAAAAGACTGTCAGAGAAGCTATGTATAATTATATTGTCATAACTCAGGGTTATATAGATATTATATATAAGGTTATTATATTGTTATAACTCAGGGTAACCTCATAATTACTAAAACAGCTAAACACAAAGGAATTATCCTAAGCAGAGGTGTTCAGTCTTGTTTATAGACATTAATTGATTTTTATTACTGTAATATGATTATAATGAAAATAGCATTGTTGTTTGATCTCTCATGGTAAATGATCATATTTCCAATGACAGTAAGTGAAGTTTCTCAGTCCCTTATCATGTTTATGTATATATTTGTGATACAAACTTGTGAATTTGCTGGACTAGAACTGGAGATTTTTATATCCTTCACATCTATTCCTTTAAGGATCATACTAAGTTAATGGATTTTTAGCCTCCTGTTTCAGAGGGGAGAAATCAGTCTTACTAGCCATTCTTTTCAATAATGTGTGTCACTTCTAAGCCTGTCCTGGATACAAAAATGGAACACTTGTTCTGAAAAACAACACAAAAAGCAAACAAAAAAAGAACCCCAAACAAAACAACAAAACCAAAAAAAAGACCCAAATCATAGCATTTTGCAGTATGTGTAACCAAGAGTCTCAATTTAGGATTGAGTCTTTTATTTTAAATATTGCTTCCTTAAATATCCTATTACCCTTCCCAAAGTGATGAAATTCTGTTAAAAATGCCTTGTTCCAAAGTGACTTGTATACTTCTGAAAGACCTGTTCTCTATTATTTGTTACTTCCATTTCTTTCAATTTGACTACAAAATAACATACAGAGTTAGTAGTTTGTGGGCCAGTAATTTGCCAGCACAAATCTTCGTGCTATTTTTTATTTCCCTCTTCAGAAGTATGTTTACTTGAAACAGAATATGCAGCAACATTGACTTTGTGAAGGTGACTTGATAAAAGATAAAATTTGGTTTTCCAAATACTTGTTTGTGTTAAGAAAATGCAACCTCAAATGGTCCATTAATAATTGGTGCACTCTCCACTTACCCTGTTCAGATGTTACACAGGCTGGGAAATTTCCTAGTATCTTCAGATAAAAAAGAAAAAAATAGCATTTCAAAAGTGAATGAATATTCTCATTGTAAAGAGGAACACATTTTTAATGGTGATGTATAATAGATTTTTTACTTCATTTTGTTTTATTAGCACCAACTTGATTTCAATGATTTTTAGTGGGGTGAAAACAGGCCCTTAACATACCAACACCTGAGTCATCAGTAAATGGTTTATCTTATGGTTGTTGATTTGACTACCTTACTCTGGGATAATATTTATTCTGGATACCAGATTTGTTATTTCCAATCCTTCAAAACAGAAGAAGGACCTAAAACATAAATGCTCTGAGGAACTCATATACAGAAGAGTTGTTAAAGGATGCTCTCAAAAGAAAAAAAGAAAAAACAAAGGCTTAACACTTAACTTTTAACATGGACAATAACTTTGACAAAGGAAACTAACTCCTCAGATATATAAATATTCAAATGTACATAGTATGTTCAAGACTTTAATAGCAGTGTTTCACAATTACAGCTAGGTGAGACAGCACAGGACTTGCAGTTAGTCTTGTTTTTAAATGAGAGTACTTCTGATATGAGAGGGGAGACTTTTTTGACTTTTCATGTTTTGGGGTTTGTTTTTTTTTTCCCAAACTATTTTTATTCATGCCTTTATTTCACCTACAGTAGTTTAAGTTTGGTATTGTTTTGTTGTTTTTAGAAATACAAATTTTTAAAAAAGCAAACCAAAAACCAAAAATCTCCATTTTTTTTCACTTGCTTAAAGTTGATGTACAGGATTTGTGTTAAAAAATTGACATCCATAGAAGAGACTGCTTTTAGTTATTGCAGCATGACTGATTGACTGAGAGTTTCTGGAAAAGATAACAATTGTAGGTAAAATAAGTATAATAAATTGTTTTTCTCTTTAAAGGGATGGAGAAAGAAAAAGTATGAGCACTGAAAGGTATGCCTCTTTAAGAATGACTAATGTATAATCACTAAATCTACTTAATTCCAAGTAGTGTATACTTCTCTTAGTCATATATTTTTATTGTGTGTTTAAACTAGCCACACATACAACAAACTCACTATATCAGATTCAAGCTTTTCTTTATTTCCTTGGCTTCAGAATACTCTGGAGGTAATTCTGTTAGTTTCTGTGTTCTTTTTTTCTCATAACCTGATTCTCCTAATGTCTTTAATACATCGAAGTGGTCTTTAAGCCATAACATAGGGTGGAAATAGGTAGGCACTTGAACTTTTTTTTATATGTTCTGGCTTAATGTCAGTATCAGTGCAGTAGCCACAGTCACTTGCTTTGCAAGTACAGCATGAGGTAGACTTGCAAAGCATGCAGGTTTGGTACCACTGGAGCTGAGAAATGTATGACAGTAGTCTTGTGATGGTTTGAAGGGAGACAGATAACTCGTGTAGCCTATTATACCTTTCTGCTTTTCTTTCTTTTCATTGTCTCCTAAAGGAATGGGTTTAGACCATTTAGTCAATGGGCTGCTGAGATAATGAAACTAGTTGATATGGAGGGCAGGAGGGAGAGATGGGCCTGAAATAGCATCTTATCCTGCCCCTTCCAAACTTTGGACTTCTACAGCTTCCCAGTTACTGCAGCATTGCCAGAGTAACATGAGTTACTCCTTAGATAATGGCATGAGACCCACAGTGAAAATTTCTTGCCATCAAATTGGCAGCATTAAAACATTCTTGGGAGAATGTGAATCATAATAGAGGATGACTTTTTGATGTTATCTGGTAAACCTGAATATAACTTAGGAGATGTGAAATCCAGTGTAACTATAGGGCACTTTACACTCGAGAATATAAAGCCTGTCACAAAACAGTGGATCTATGAGATCTTTCCAAAAGCATCTAGCAGCTTTGTTTTGCTGCTAACTGAAGGCTGCCTTTCGGATCATGACAGTACTAAAAAGCAGAGGCACAACAGAGAATTATTATTGTGATGCCCTCTAAGAAGCTCTTGCAGAGGCAGTTAGCAACATTTTTGGCAAAATTATAGATTTTACTCCTCTGAGGCTAGACGTAATTATCCTAGCTGTCATCTTTGTTTTAGGATCTGCATTATTTATTTCTGATACTTGGTTCTGATGTTGAATTTCTAATCCTGTATTTCTTATGATGTTACACATCACTGTACAAAGGAGATTAAATACTAATAGTTTGTCTGGCTCTATGAATACTTTTGGTGTTAGTATTCTCTCTTGAAAATATTTAACAATTAGTGACCTTAAATCTGATACATTATCAAACAATACATAAAAAATAGAAAGTCATATTATTTCACTATTTGAAGGGCTTTACAAGCATTTTGAAATGCATCAATGTGCACAAATATTTCTGTGTAATATTAGTGTTCATTTTTCTTTGAAGTAAGCACCCAAACCTATACAACCTTCTTCTGGTGTAGTTTTGTTTAACTGCATGAGAAATATTTTTAGATGGCAGCCACTGAATAAATTTTAGGATTCATATTGAAAAAAATCCTTATTTTACCTTAGAACATTCAGTGAAATAAACACAGCAGAAGACCAGTACAGCTTGTGTCAAGAACTCTGCAAAGACCTTGCTCAAGAGTTACAGAAAGAGGGACTTAAGGTATTTATATTATTCTCTGTTTACTTGCAAAAAGACAGCACTTTGCACTCCAGGTTATTAACTGAAGCATTAGTGTGAATGCTTTCAGTAGCATCATACCTTGCAATCAATATTCATAAGTCTCCATGCTCTAATTTGCAGATGTTTAGAATGATGTAGTTACCATGCTGATACTCTTCAGGTGGCTATCTAACAATTTATATGGAAAAAATTAATTAACCGCAGTATCTATCATATAAACATTTTATGCTAAAACCCATTTTTTTTAAACAAATAATAGAGTTGATTGTCTCTGAGATTTGGTTTGCTCAGATGTGTAATACTAATGTATCTAAACCACTCTCTCACCTTGATACAGGATCCAGTCTAAAGCCAGTAGTGTATTTTCAGAAGTTCACATATCCCAAACATGCTGACAAGTTACTTGTACCATTCAATGCTGTGAATGGTAGAAGTAGTCCCTATGTGTCTTCGCCCCAGATTTCTTATCACTTGGAAAGAACAGTTGATACTTTTAATGGAGGTCTTTGTGGTAAAACAAAGAACAACATTCAAGACATAAAAGCGCTCTGATTAGTGATTATCTCAAAAGATGACAAGTTGAAAGGGAAATCGTCATTTAAGAAGGACAAAGGGATAAATTTACAAAGGCACCAGAAAAAAGGATGGGCAGATAAATCACACAAATGGTTTGAAAGGTATTGCCAGGAGAGTGTGGCTCAGATAGCACCATGCAGCAGGAAGGAATTTTGCAGCAAATCCTTAATTGGATATCACTTACACACCCTTAGTAGTTTTCCCAGTGAAGTTAAGGTATCTCACAGTGAAAGTTTCCAAGTGAGGAAATAACTTTTTCTAGACAGGGTAGAAGTTGTGAGTGTAGTCTAAGCATGAAATCTATTCAACATGCACTGGTGGCAGATGGTCTGCAGGAAACCACAGCCAAATTACCTAGCAGAGAATCCAATTTCAGCAGCAGTTTAGAGGCAAGTGCAGAATCTTGCACATAGATCCTTGGCAGCGCCTCCTGCTCTACACAGACTGGCAAACAGTCTTGGCCATGGCCTTAGGGCATGTATATAGATGCTGCATAATCATTGCTTCTGTATTATATATGACATGCTTTTTTTCTTTTTTTATTCCATTCTGTGTTTTTTCCACTGTTTTTTGTTGTTGTTTTGTTGGGGTTTTTTTGCCTAGGGTAAAACTGTTACCTTGAAGCTAAAGAACGTGAACTTCGAAGTGAAAACAAGAGCTTCAACTGTGCTGTCATCTGTTTCTACTGAGGAAGAAATATTTGCAGTTGCTAAAGAGTTGTTAGGGACAGAAATTGACAGTGTTGCTCCTCACCCTTTACGGATAAGGCTTATGGGTAAAATATTTAAAACTCATTCTTCTTTTACAGTTAGATCTTATAGTTTATAAAGTAACAGACCATACTCTAAAGTAAAATCAATACACATTGATTTATTCTTTCTCTATTACCCTGTTAGTTTTTTTCAAAGTGCAGCAGGTCTGGAGTGCTGAATGTTGATCAAGAATGTTTTACTAATTGAGGTTTTCATCTATTAGCCCTGGAACAATAAACACATCAGCATGAGATTAGGATCTTAGAACATAGGAGTGCTTAATTCTGCTGCCTTAAAAGAGTTTTTAAATCCTCTTTGCACCATAGCAACTGGTAGTTTCTGTCCATAACATCTTTTAGAAACGAGTCATTTAAGTAAAAGTGCTTATAAAGTTGAAGATATTATGGTCTCCAAGAAACTTGAAAATTTCTGTCAAAAGTCAACTTTTTGTTTCTACTTTAGCCATTCAGTGACACATAAAACTTTTCTATTGTATTAGAATGTGCTGTAGAAAGATAATTTCATAATTTCAAAACTCTTTCAGACTGGATGCTATGTAACTGTATTATATTTATAGCCTTGTCCTATGGTGCAATCAGTTAAAACTTCATGGATATTGTAATTATAATATTGTTGGGCAGGTGTATGGGTCTGATAAAATCGTATGGCCATTATGATCCATTGCTAGCATTTGCAAGTAATATAGGCATGGTTTAGAGATAAAATGCAGGTTTATTGAGTGGATATATACTTCTGAAGTTGTTCATTAAGAATTAGTGTAGGGCTTCCTTAAAATTGGTATTACAGATTTATTTTTCATCACTAGGTGTACGAGTATCAGGATTTCTAAGTGAAGAAGAGAAGAAGTACCAACAAAAAAGCATTAAGAGTTTCTTAAAATCTGAAAAAGAAATTAGTTTCCTTAGGCTTCAGACAGGGAAATCCAACCAAGAATATTCCACAGAAATTTCAGAAGCATCTCCTAGAAGGAGTTTTTTTGATAAAAAGCGAGCTGCAAGGCAACAAAACAGTGACAGTCTTTCTCCAAATGAAACTTTAGATAAGCAGCTCTTTCGTGATAGAGAGCTGTCAACAGATTCTGTGGTAGAAACAAAGAAAGTCACAGACTTACAAGATTCTAATGTGTGTAAGATCTTCACCTGCCCTGTTTGCTTTGAGGAGCAAAGCAGCAATGATTTGGAAGAATTTAACAGGCATATTGATGAGTGTCTCAATGGGACTTTTGTAAAAGATACTGCAGAAATATCTAAGAATGACAATTCAAGCGAAAATACATTTAACTTACTTTCACAATTTAAAAGTGAAGATGTTGATGAATGTAAAAAAAATACAATAGATCAGTTTGCAGAAACAGACCAGCCTGCAAGCACATCTGAGAACTCCACCAGCAGTAGGACAGAAAAAATCACTCAGATAATACCTGACAAATCCCCCAGAGAAAGACAGCCCAGCAACCTCAGCGACATTGCTAGAAACATCTGTGTGAAACAGCATCTCTTCCCCAGAAGAGATTCACAAGACAACAAAGACCATTTTCAAAAGACTGAATATGCAGAAGAAACTTACTCATCTTGTTTCTTAGAAGCAAAAGAAGACAGTGTTCTTGTTTGTCCAGTTTGTAATTCAGAACAGAAAACAACCAGTCTTGTGTCATTTAACAGCCATGTGGATGTCTGCTTAAACAAAGGTCTTATTCAGGAGCTGACAGAAAAAAAAGATTTTCCTGTTAAGACTTCTAATATGGAAAACTCAAACAGAGTTGGTGAGTATTTGCATTAGGGTATATTGATTATTCAGGTTATGTGCTTGTACAATTAAAATAAATTGGTAATGGTGAACTCTGAACTTTCCAGGGTTTTGCCTTTTTTTCAACAACTTCATTTGAGTAAGGCCTATCTAAGAGTGAACTTTCTAATAAAAAAAATAAAATCAGTTTTTGTGAGAAACTAGATTTAAGAATGATGGTAGTTACACAGTGAATTCTCATTTGCCATGATGTTAACATGGGAATTGCTGCTCATTTTGTAAATTGCATGTTTGCTACCTCCAGTTGTGTTTAGAAAAGTGTTTGCAAGGCCACTGATACTTAGGTGAAAATCAATTAAAGCATCTTCAACTTGTATTGTTTCAGAGCTTCAGCTGGCAAAAAAGTTCCATTATGTAATGTGCTGGTGAAAACGTTGTGAACTAGAGCATAAAGGCAGGAATTTGCAAGCTTGTTTTATGTCTAATAAAAATGTATCACATAACGGCACCTGTAACACACCAAAGCAGTAGCATATTTACTGCAGTAGCTTCTGGTTTTGATGAAGAGTTAATCTTTGTCCAGATTAGAGGACATGTGCAGGTAATTAGGGATCTTTTAAAGTACCTTGTCCCTAATATAATTTGGAAGCTTTAGAAGAGGAAATTAAAATGCTAGTTTGTTAGACTTGTCAGAACGCAATTAAGACATGCATCTTTTACACACAAAAAAAGCAGTATTGTTGTTCCATATGCAAACAGGCTTTGTTTTAAATAAACTTACTGTTGGGCAAAGAATCTTTTTCTCCCCCTAATGGATAAATAAATAAAAAATACGGCTGTAGGCTTAGGGGGATTTTGAAGTTTGTGGTGAGTTTTCATTCTCAGCAGGAGGTGATGTTTTCTAGGCCGGAGTGGA
>JANHGL010001548.1:0-22260 GCA_024611195.1 Ceyx melanurus
CTTTATTTTATGTATATATATATATATATATTTATTCATCTGTTGCTTAAATCCCAGAGCAGATTTAACAGGTAAGCAAAAAATCTTTAAATTTTATGTTATTAATTTTGTGTTTTTGGAAATCCAGCCCCTGGGAGGCCGTTTGGCAGGTAGAGGCAGAGCAGGGTGTGAAGTGCAGGGTGGCAGCAGTGGTAACTGTGTTTGTTCTTGCAGTGCATTGGTGTTATTTCCCCTCTGCTCTGTGTAAGAAGGTGTGGCTGGGCACAGGGAATAGCTTTTCACAATGCAAAATCTATTTCGCCGGGGTTTGGTGCTGCTTTACAGCACTGAAAATGTAGCTCACAGCTTCTGATAAATCAGAATACTTAAGCACTGCATTAGTGAGGGCTACAGATATGGTTACACCTCAGTGACTCCAATTGTTTGCTTCCCATTCAGTGCTGCATTATTTATCTGTTGAACAGTTCAAAGGGACAAACTGTTCCTTTTCGTTTTCAAACAGAGTCAAAAGATAAAGGAGATTACAGAGTGTTAGCATTTTCACTTGGTTTGCTCATATATCACATTACTGGCATACTGGGAAAAAAAATATCGTTTTTCTACTCCATTTCATTACCACTTCGTTTTCATTTGTATCTTATGAAAGCACAACATTAAGGAGCACTTCAGTGAAAAAACTTGATCAGCCCAAACAGCATTTATTGCTTCTATTATTCATCTGAATTTAAAGATTAAAATAGTTATTTGCTTTTCAGGTATTTTTTGCCGTGGTCGTACTTTGCTAATTCCACCTGTAAAGTGATTCTGGAAAATTCGTGTACACTTATCAATATCCATCTTAAAGGATTTATTGGTAAGGCTAAAATAATTGGGCAATAATATATGTATTGAAGTAGTATGGAAGAGACTGAACAGAGATGAAAACTGTGGCTTTGCTTTAGTAATCCTCTAATTCAGGGGATGTTCCAAGAAAGATGAGTCAAGGGCTTTAAGATTAAGGTGAGAAATACTTAGCCTTTAAAGCAACTCTTTCTTGATCAGAGCACGAAAGAGTGTGGCAAAACAGACCAGAGAGCATCCAGAAATGATGGGCAAAAACCTATTGATTCTGAATTTTAAGTTCCACAGAAGTATGCAAAAGAGGATGCAATTTACTTCACTCCCAACATACACTCAAGCATCTGCTCCTGGTGCTTGGAGAAATCACTTCTCGAGTCTGTTTTCACTGAGAGAACATTTGGCATTCCTGATTGTCAGTGGATCTCAGAGTTTTCAGAGTCACAGCCATGTTTCTTTCTCTCGTTCTTTCAGTGACTTCTGAAAAACTCTTCTCTGTTTCAGTCCTATTTTCTTTCAAAGTTCTGGGCACACCAAGACAAGTTATACGTTTGTAAAGATCACCAGGTGCCTAAACTTGCACTGCTCAGGTTCTGAAAATATTCGAGTTCTCTGCTGTTGGGAAACTTTAATTTAATCAATTATATTTATTTTAAAAGCCATGTAATAGACTGGCTTATTTGAGTGCAAAATCATGAAAAAATATGAGAAAAAACAGACTTGATGACTGGCTATCACTCTGATACAGCTTCTTTGCAAAAATCAATAATACTTGAAGATATAAAATACAACAAATACAGAAAATACAACAAATCTCCAAGCCAGCTCCCATGCTTTCCTTCTCCTGTCTGATCCATTTGCTTGGGTTGAATTTAGAAAGGCATCTGTGGTTCCCTTTGACACCCCAATGGGGAAGTGGAATTCCTGAGACGACAAATGAACCTGCAATGAAGAGAAGTGTCAGAGCCCTGGCTGCTGAACCCCAGCTTTTTGCAGTTCATATCTCAGCTGCTTTGGAAAATAATTTATCTTACCATGAACTTTGAGTTCATCTTGTGATCCGTGTACCATATTTTGACAGATATAAGACTAAAAAATCTTCTGTCAAAGCATGAATGTATGTCTCTGTAATTTCCCTAAATATATAGCCAAAATTAATCTTTAAAACTTTGAAGTATTTGATGGAAAAGTGTGAATAGTAATAAAATTCTGACTGGTCACTTCATATACATACAGATATGGGGGAAGTGAATTTAATTGCAGACTATTTGAGTAAAAATGAGCCATTTTTAATATCACCACATTAAAATAAAACTACAGAAATTTATAATGCAACTTTAACGGTAACCATCTTTTTAATTATTACAGTGAGAATTTATTATCATTTATTATTATTATAATTATTATTAACTATTCTCAGTTACATGACTCAAATATAAAGAGATGACTGAAAGCTGCATAAATAGTTCAGAGATTTAATCTGGGGTCATATCAAGTTTCTCTTCAGCTGGGGTTGTATCCCCATTATGAAGCATTTGCCTGGGCAGCCCCATAGGATGCAGCAGAGAGAAATCTGTCAGGTGATATGAGATCCAGCAAGGTGGCTTCACACACATCCACACCTCTCCACACTGGAAATCCAGGTATCCTTACTACCTTCTAATCTTAAGGTAAATGAAAATTTTCCCTGAGAACATGGGGAAATGCATGCTTTTCAATTCCCAGTAGTAAACAAACAGTTCATAAGAACAGAATTAACCACAATAGGGATATTTTTCTTCATGGTGCAATAAGAAATATGAAGTTCTAGCCTCGTTCACATTGATGCAAGCAGAGCTGGTGACAATGGAAGTGAATGTTGGTGATGTTTAAACAGTGTAGAGGTGAGAGGGGATGAGAGAAGTGGCCTCTTAGGAGGGTGAAGAGTTATTTCAGTTCTCGTGAGTGTCATGTGTGTGCTACACTGTCTGCTTTGCCTCCCATCCAGGAGGAGAAATGCAGTCATAATAAAGAATATGCCAGGAATACTGCTGGCATGCAGACACAGGGGTACTGAGAGTTTGCTCCATCCAGAAATACCTGGGGCTGGTTGTGATGTTTGGGCTAGGAATCAAAACATAAACAGTTGTCTCCTGTCATTTATTCAGAAAACATGCAATGCATTTTTTAGGGTCTAATTTATTTTAGTTTTTCATGTCTGTTTACCATAACGAGCCCTGGTATTTACATTATGCAGAGTAATTTATTTCTCTTGCACTCTGCTATTGAGTTTGCTTTTAGAGTTTGGGTGGAATTCTTTGGTGGAATCCCAACATTTATATTGTGTAAGCCAAACTTTATATTAATTTACAAAAAGGCAAACTTGACTGCATGAAAACACATTTTATCTATTATACAGTTCCATGTTGTTAATTTAACAACATTATCCTGGTCTAACAAAAACAGGCTTTGGACAAGGCTATTGCACGTTTAAAGAGAGAATTTTGCTTTTCAGGTTTAAGTTGGAAGAATACAGTTTGAATCCAAGAAATCTCTGTCCATATATGTGTATATATATATATATATATATATGTACTTTGTATATACAGAGTTTGTTTGAAAAGAGGCAGAATACACTATTTTGCAAAACTGCCTTTTACTTTTGCAGCAACCCTGAATGACCAAGAGGGTTCCACTTTATAAAAGTTATATTGAAATTCGTAAACAACAATGACAAAAAGACTTATTTAGAATGAAACAAAGCCTAAATTTTACAAATTGAATTGATTACCAGAAAAAAAAAAGAGGAAATAATTAGTTCAGAGAATGGATCAAGAGAATGCATGCTGTTACTGTACATTTCAGTGTAGTAGTTTGAAGATAATATTAATAACTATAAACTTCAGCATAAATTAGTAATTTTTCAGAGCCTTCTCTCAGTCCCCACTGTATTTCTAGTCCTTTTAAACAGCCCCTGAGAGTGACACAAGGTTATATTGCTCCCCACAGCTCCTCTGTTTTGACCTAGTGCAATACCCTCCAAAGTATTGCAGGTTTGGATAAAGTTTAGAAGCCAAGAAAAATGCTATTAGAATATGGATACAAACATGCTAATTAGTGAGCATCTCAACTTTTACTCCTGGAATTCTGCTGAAGAGAAACCACAAGAGCAGCGAGTGTTTGAACAACAAGCAAACCTCCAGGAGGCCACACACACAACTTCGCCCCCCACGGAAGGAAAATCAGAGCTGTCTTTGCTTTTCCTCCTCCTGTGCCTGTAATGGGTGCACAGAGAATGTTTACTGCTGGTCCTGAGTAATCTCCCAAGCGTCACAGTCAATGCAAAGCGAAGTTAAAGAAACATTTTGCTGGCCAGGATAATTCAGATCAGCTGTCGTTCCTCCTGAAGTGTTCAGCTGAGCAGATTTCTGTCTTGCTGCATCTTCCTGCTGACCACGAGGGAGCTGGACCCAAAATAGGCCAGTTTGGCCTCTCATCAGCACACAAAGTTGTGAATTCTGTTCTCTTCTCAGTACATCAGCTGCAGGAGACAACACAACACACACTGCTATATTTAATAGTAGATAACTCTACATTTTGAGGCTTTTTTGAACTCAGGCATGAGCATTTCTTAGCATTTCTGTAAGAAAATTAACTGTGCACTTGAGTGGAGTGGAGCATCATTTTGCCCTCAGCAGCCAAGGTGACTCATCAAAGCTATCTAGCAGCTAGATTAACATATATGCCCCTACAGGTAAGGCAAATTAAACCCAGTGCATGCCACAACTCCCTCAAAGGCTCTGTTCCCTTCCAGCCCTGAGCTGAACAATAGGTGAGGGCTGAAGCTGGAGTGGGCTGATTTAATTCCACCTTGGCAGTTGCTGTTTGCTCCGTGTTCACAGCAGCTCGGGGCTATGCAGGCCAAGGGAGAAGGGGCATCTGTGTGTCCGCTGCAGCCAGAGTGTGCATCAACCCACGGGCACCCGTGGGCTCTCAAAACACTGGGGGCACCTCAACCTTTTCTCCTCATCCCTTGTGTTGGCAAGAAAGAAGTTTCTACCTCATGCTGTTTCTGCTCAGAACCTGGGAAGTTGTTCATGTAGGCAAAGAACAGAACAGCGGGTTAAATTAGTGCCACGGGTCAAATTAGTGTGTTAAATTACAACAGCAAGGGAGAAAAACTGCCTAACAGATTAGTGAAAGCAGGTAGAATGGAGCTGGGTGTACCTGTGCATGAGCACATACTTGTGTTTTAATGGCCAGAATAGTTGACTGCACTCTTACTTTGCTTTTCTGTTGAATATAAGTTTAATAACCAGTAGGAGACTAGTTATTAAAATCATAGAACTGTGGAGGTTGGAGGTGATCTCTGGCAATTAGACCGTGTTGCTCCAGGTATTATCAACATTAACCCTGTTAGTATTACCAACTCAGGGTTATGACATGGAGGAAAAGCCAAATAAGCTTTATATAATCTTCTGCTTAAAAGGTTTTTTTTCTAGTTATGAATTACCCTTGCTTTAGAAGCAGAGTCTTCTCAGAGCAAGTGGGTGCCCTAAAATCCAACAGACTAATGTTACTGATTATATTGCCTCTAATGTCAGTGTTTATGTGTGTGCAGTGCAGGAGGTGTAGGCGATGGGATCGTTTTTTCAGCTACTTTAATTTACATTCTTAGGCCTTTGATGCTGCTAAAAGTATTTGTTTATTTAAAATGCACAGGATTCAAAAGTATTTGTTTATTTTAAATGTACAGGATTCAGAATTCATAGGAAATGACTCAAATGCTTAACTGCAGACAGCTAATGTCATTTGAGATACCCCAGGCCTGGCTGCTCTGCTTGCCTCCAGCTACAGGTCGTGAGTGATGTGCCTGGAAGATGGCACTGAGTGCTTGGATACTGCTTGGAAGGGTAATTGTGAAAACACAGTTTAACAGGGAAAGCAAAAGCTGCATGCAGAAGCAAAGCAAAAGAATTAATTTATTACTTCCTATTGGCAGGCAGGTGTTCAGCCCTTCCCAGGAAGCAGGGCTTCCTCACATTCAATAGTTACCTGGGAATTCAAACACCACAGTCTCTCTGTCCCAGCCATACTTCCCCCAGCTTTTATTGCTGAGCACACCACCGTGGAATGGTTTATCCCATTGGAATATGGAATATTCCATATATTCCACATTCCACATGGAATAAATATATTCCATATAAATATATTCCACATGGAATAATATATTCCATATATTCCATATGGAGTATGGAATACCCCTCTGGGCAGCTCAGGTCAGCTGTTCCTTGTGCACCCCCAGCTCCTTGTGCACCCCCAGCCTGCTCACTGGTGGGGTGGGTGAGAAGCAGAGATGCTCTTGACTCTGTAAAGCTCTGCTCTGCAATACTTAAAACATCAACCTCTGACCAACACCCTTTTGGTCACAAATCCCAATTTCACACACGCTACTACACAGGAAAATAACTCTGTCCCAGCCCAAAGCAGTACACTTAATCTAAGTTTTAACTTTAGGTGGAAAGCCAATTTCTAGATAATTTTCACCAGAGTTAAGAGGCTCAGAATGGGATTCTCAAAAATCAACAGGCAGAACAGGGTTCTTTTAAATCCTACTCATCCCTCTGCTGCTCAGTGTGTAGAGGAGTCCTCCTGGATGTCAGAATCACACAGGAAAGCTCAGTGGCCATTTCCAGGAGGTGACCTTGTGCAGAAGCCATTGCAGAGGTGCTCTTTTTGCAGCCAGATTTGCAAAGAACTGTGAGTCTTGCTCATTGTGCCATGATTCATGTGTTTAGGGATAAAGGCCAAGCACTGTCTTTGCTGCAAGATCCCTATATTTTCACTATTTGGAAAGTATTAGTAGCATTAGTAAATATTTTTATATAAGAGGTTGGGTTTTTTTGCCCCATCAATCATATGATAAGTAGAGTTTTCTTTGTTGGGTTTGTCTTCCGTGTTTGATTTGTTGCTTGAAACTCGAGCTGCTGAAAACAAATTATTACCTAAGAAACCTCAGCCTTCATTTAAAAGCAAAAAAAAAGTTTCTAACCTTCCAGACTGAATATTAGTAGGAGGATAAACATTCCCAGTGAGGTAGAAAAACAAACTCACTAACCCCATCAATGTGTTCCCTTCCAAGCCTCATCTTTGGGGTGGGAGGGGCACGAGGTGTGGCTTTGCAGTGCCTGTGGCTGACAAAACCCAGTTGAAACCTCACAAGAAGTTTACCCACATCGTGTATTAAACCTGATTTGTTAACAAAAAAGTATTTTCAGACGAGCACATGTGCTTAAAGTTAATTATCCCTGCGAAGCTGCAGCATGGTCTGTAAGTTTGTCATCTTCTCAGACAGTTTAGCATCTGTTTTTCTCCTTGCTCATCTCTTGAGTTGTAAATGCTGCTAATAGGACCATCAGGGACTCCTCTCCTCCCTCAGAGTTCCTGGCACGGACTTTAGTTCTCACTAGAATGAAGGAATAAGCAAAAATGTCAAAGCCATTCATGTATTTTCATTTCTACCATTCTGAAGGATAATCCTGCTTTCTGCAACCCTCAGTCCCTGCTGCAGGGGAGTCAAATCAGGCCTCTGGGGCACAGCCTGGGCTTCCTCCTGCCTCCCCTTGCCTGAGGTAACCTCCTTCCTGCGGGGTGGTTATCAGCACCGTGCACGCTGTTCCTGATGGGACCTCAGCAGCATCTTAGACCTGAGCTGCTGCTGTCTCTGTGCTTGGAGCTGGTCCCCTGCTAGTGCAGTCTGCAGTGCCTTTGCAGTGCTGGCAAGATTAGAAACTGAAAGATAACATCGGCTTGATCAGGCCATTAATTGGCTGAAATATGTGAAATGGTTGATACGGGATGAGGAGAGAAAATGAAATGCTCATGAAAATTCATAAGCTGAAACTGGAGAAGAGTGGATGTACACAGCATACTGAACAAAAGAATGCTTCTCTGACTCTTTCCATTATAAAATGCCATCAAAGTTATCCATTTTAATTGTAATGCCTGCTTCTGAGAACTGGCAAGGCCTCCTTGAGATTCGGACAATATATTAGGCATACAGATTTTTGTTTTATTTGCTTGTTGAAATTAACTAGAACATACAGAATTTGTGAAGAATCTAAATCACACAGATGATAAAATAAATAACAACTACATCAATGTTGTGTCCAACTCAGAACAACTGATTTTTAAAAAAACCCTGATTTAAGACCAACAAATCATAAAAAGTTCCTGCTTCACAACTGATATTTAAATACAAGACAAGGACAGGAGTTGAATAGATCAATTTACTAATGAAAAGCTGAGTCACAGGCTTTACACTGACTGCAATTTCAACAGTGATGACAAACATAAAAGAATAATACAAACAGAAGGAAAAAGGCAGCACGGAGGTAATGGGGAGTAGATAATGCTGAGGAGGTCAAAGAGCTTTCTGTCTCTTCTGAACCAATCTGCACCAAAACCGGTTTGATTATCAAGAAGTGGCTAATGCAATGAAGGACAAATCAAAAGGATGATTTGCCATCCAGAACAGAGAAGACAAGGGTCAGAGAATGCTTTACAGACCAGAGGCTAGGTAAACCTCATCTCAGAATCACAGAAAGTGCCTGAAACTATCTCAGACATATTAGTGATTATTTCTGAAGAACAAAGTGATGAGCAACAATTTTTGGAGGCTGGAAAAGTGAAATACTTTCTCTCTCTTTAAAAGCTGGGGAAGGGGTGGAGCAGCAAACGATAAGGTGAGCATGGAAAAGTACTGGAAAATAATCCAACTGTTGGTAAACCTCTAGACAAATAAAAGCTAAGATAATAGAAGAGCCAGCACTGGTTAGTCCCACCTTGTTGCTGAGCAACTGTTGCATGCCATCTCCAGCAGATAGTGGACAAACAGTAGCAGAAATATAGCTAGATTCTTATCAAGTTATTGATGAATTTAATACAGCTACTGACACCTGGCAAGACTTCTGATGAGAATCAACTGCTTAGAGGCAGGTTCATAATTAGCTGGATGATCAAAACCACAAGTATTATTAGCAATTAAAGATAGAATAATACCAGTATTATTTGCTTCAATCAGCCTTCAATAGACACCAATCCTGGTTAATATTTTAATTCATAAAAAATAATTGTATTGTTCTTATGTAGAATTGGGAATAAATTTACATATAAACACTTGGAGCCCCAAGCTACACTTAGTAAAGACAAGTTCAAGGACTAACATTTGGATGGCAATTCAGACCAGAAGTACAGTTTGAAGAGGATGCTACTAGCCCACCAAAACAGATTTGTACTTTATATTTACATGTTGCTTGTGAATTAACAGTTTCATGCTGTTGCATACAAAGGAATTATATGTAAGACATCCAAATAATACATTTGCTCTGTCATATATAGTATATAATTTGTGATGTCTGAGCTGCAATCTTTGCACTTCAAGCATGATGTGAACCAGTTGGGAAAAAAAATGGGGGAAAAAAAAAGATCCACGAGAATGATTGAAGGTTTAAAACCCATGAATTATTAAGAAAGACTGGATTAATTGTGTTGTTTAGAGTCTACAAACAAAGACAGAAAAGAAACATGCTAATGGAATTCAAGTGCATAAAAACTGCTTCAAAAAGAAAGTGAATAATCCCTTTCTCATGTTCATGGTCAATAGAAAAAAATTAAAGAGCTTAAATTGCAGCAGGAGAGATTTGCATTATACACTGGAAATTTTAATCTTAGACAAACATCTTTCAAGCGAGTCCTAGACATAATTGGTTGAAAGAGGAAAAGAAGAATGACTGAGTGATCTCTTGAAGTCCCTTCCAGCATTCTTTCCATGATTTTGTGCTCCTATTCTGAGGAGCAGAAGCTCTGGAGTTCCAAAGACATTTCTGAGTCAGGATATTCCTGCTATCACAGGTGTGCACAAAATGGGGTTGTGATAGTGTGGTACCAGCTTGCATGGAAAGCTTCACTTGTAAAATAAAGCAAATACAGAAAAGTTACTTAAAAAACCTGATGGTTTTTATAACCTTTCTCATGAAAAATAATTCCACAAGTCCCAGCTTTGATAAAAATGTGAGCAGATGAACAGCTATTAGCAAGGAAAACAGAATAAATTCTGTAGAAAGCAAATTCGATTTGGAATTTGATGATAGCATTTATCAGCTACCTCCAACAAACACACATGGATGACTATGAAGTATTAATAATTATATGTGCAAAAAACCTAAGCATGAAGGCAGTGAGACAGCCACCAAGTACCTTTTTGTGTGTGCATACGAGGTATAGAAACCATTTTGATGAAGGAAATACTGGCATCTGGATTATAGTAGGTGCAGATACAGTCTCATGAATTTGGATAGTCCCACCAAGAAGAAAGGCAGGTTTTATTTGTGTTAAATGATGCACATGCACAAAACTGCAGAAACAAGTCTGAAAAAGTAAGAAAGTGTAGTAGGCAAAATTATTGGAATATCTTGATTTTGATTTTTTTGATTTTTATTTGATTTTTATTTTCTTGGAATATCTTGGGTTTTTATTATAACTTTTTAATAACAATGAGTTTATATAATTTTTATGAATTAACAGCTGCTGCTGTGTTTTCAAAGTTCATGTTGAATAAATAGTGAATAACATCCTTTTCAACTATTTCTGGACACTAGTGGTCTTTTTAGGAGACTCAGAGGTTTAGAGACTCTGAAGAAGGATCATTTACTGGGAGGTTCATTCTGACAACCTGCACCTCTTGTTGGACTTGGAACACCTGAGGAAAGCAAACTCACAATTCACTTTTCAAACCCCTGAATTAATGAGTGGTTTCCTAGAAACCTCACTAATCTGTGATCAGATGATCCTATGCAAAACGATGAACACAGCATAGAAAATACAAATTTTAAATGGTAAGAGACAGATGGAAGAACAGTTTATGCACTTCAGTGATGCATCTGAGAAGCACATCCTCTCTCCTGCTCACACAGGCTGGTCACTGGGTGCAGCTCTGCATTACACACACAGGGAACACAGTATATGCTTGCACTTGTCTCAAAAGGCTTTTTTATATGTTTTAAGGCCAGAAATACTTCATTAATTTTGCAAAGAATAGACTGAAACTGAATGAATGTACTGGAAGAAATCTTTACCAATAATTGAAAATTATTTTGGTTAATAATTCACTGAATGATGATAGATAATAAACAGAATAACCCCAAATTACTCCAAGCAATTGAATGTTGCTCCAGGACTGAGGCTGTTGTACAAAGAACCTCTCCTGAACAACTACCACAGAGGCAGTACTTTTGCTGTCAGATTCAGCTAGAAACTATTTCATTAAACCAAGAGAAGAAAAACCAGCCCAATGCAAATGAACGCACTGTAGAATAAGGTTTTATAGATCACCGGGGGTTCCTGAGTCTGGGATTTCATGATGTGATATTGTTTCTCTCCATATATATTTTTAAGCATATTCCTGTTTTCCCTGCTTCTGCAGGTCAGTGTTTTCGAAGCAGGAGCTGGTTTCATGTATGTTTGGACTCCATGGTTGTTTGCTCTCTCAGGCAGAAATTATTTATACATGAACAGCTGAGTCCTTGGTTATGGTTTAGGAATATTCAGACATAGCCACAGGTACAGAGGATGAGGAAAACTCATCTTTGCTAGTGTTCTGCTCTCAGAACTGTGCTTGAGTTGTTCAGGCCTGTTTAAAAACATCTGCTCTGAATTACTCAAGCCACATACGTCCTGAAACAGCAGCTGGCAACCAGCTTTGTGTTGGGCAATGCCGTCTGTATTCCCTTCGCATTGGTCACCCCTCTTACCTTGGCAGAAACCAGTGTAATATGAAGATTAGCCCCATCACTAGAGAATTTAGTTCTGCTGGCTGCCTTGTCAACAGGAAGGCAGCAATATACGCACAGCCCGTGCACAGCCTCCGGAGTCAGTTGGATGATTTCTATTTCTATTTCCATAGCGCAGTGTGGTGCTGCTTCCTTGCATGATAGCTTCTTACGGGAAACTTCTTCGAGCTAAACTGTCAGAATTTCTCAAAAGGAAAGCATTACTGTTGTCAAGTAACTGTCTAAAAAGACAAAACAGGACCATAAGGAGTGAATAATGAAAGCTCATCATTGGCATATGTGAAATTCAAGTTCACGTTTGAAACTATTTCTGCATTACTAATCAGCTAATAACATAATGTCTTTCAAGTACGTGTGTTAATAAAGACCCCGGGGACGTAAACAAAAGAAATGATGCCTTTTCTTTTGCCCAGGAGAGTCAGGCTTACAAGCAGAACATTTGCAATTCTGTTGCACTACAGGGGAAGAGGGAGAAGATCCTCAGCAACTGTTTTTCATCTTCAGTCTATCCGCTCCTATAGCTCAGCATCTGCAGTCTTCAACAACACAAGCATCACAAATATTTAAGTAGAGAGGACTGGAGGTTGCTCATCACTGTATTCCAATTGCTATAATCCTCTGGCATGTGCTAAACGACAGATCAAGAAGCATGATCCATAATGGTGCTTTATATTCCTCTTAATCTGTGAGGTTATGAAATCACAGGTTATTATTTACCCTACAGCTGGGGTCATTTGGCATTCTCAGTACTGGCAGAATAAACCACCATAGGAGGATCCTTTTTCAAGTCTTGTTTGAAATGTATCTAGCAGGAGAACATGTTTGACTTCTAAAATATGAAGCTGAGACCATATTCTGTAAAATGAGCTGCCTCTGCCAGAACTTCATCAGCAGTTAATTGCAGCAGCTCTGCTGAATCAGTAAAACTGTGCTAGGTTCTATCAGCTGAGATCCTCTTCCATGCTGATTTAGAATCTGTTTATGTAGCCTTCCCTCAGGCAGAACTCCCATTTAAAAGGCTTTAGTTATTTCTTCTGACTTAGTTTACATAATATGTATAAAAAATATCATTCCAGTAAGGGGTGCTAGAAGGTTTCAAATGTTATTAGGGAAATTCTCTTTAACATTGTTGATTTTACAGCTTGCCTTTATTCAATAGATATTTTTAATGAATATGCTTTTGCCATACTCTTGTTTTTAATCCCATATTTTCACATAGTTACGCTGAACACTTTCTCTGGGGTAGATACCAGAGAAGTAACTTGCCAATGCCAATCATTATAATGAATTTTCTTTGCTACTTGTAGAGTTATTCCAGCTCCAGAAATATTGCACTTCATTTAAATTGTGCCCATTGAAAACATGTATTTCAGCTCAAGGACCCGGAGGTGTTATTTTTCACCCTCAAATGTGGATCATTAGAAATCCTAATTCCAGTCATTATGACACAAACAACACTCAACCCTCAGCACGTTAGCAGCTGCATTATTTTTGCAAAGATTCAATTTCAAGCTGTCTGGAGTAGTGCTATTCAAGATGTGCCTAGAATATTCCAGTAAGTATTGGAAAAAAAATGGATTAGTCAAAATGCACAAAGTCCATAGTGAGTTAAGTTTTTATTTTTTTTCAACTGTTAAAAGTCATTATCAACTTTTAATCATATATATAATTGTGTAGTTCAGTATATTGAGTCAGAAAATCATGGACTCAACTTCATTTTAGGGGAAAGATACAGTATAGTAAGTAATCAAAGGAACGAGCACAAACTGTTTATTCTAATGTCTTTATTTTAAGGTTCCTAACATGATAAGTAAAAAAGACTGTATTGTTTGGATATTAAGGTCAAGATGTGCCACAGAGCACTTACAAAAACATGGGCATTTGATTTGTGCCTTATATTCTGTTCATTCAATGAAGCACACAGAATATATAAATAGTGCCTTTCCTTTTCATTTGGGCAGAAAAGGTCTCAATCCATTTGACAATTTATCACTCAAGGACTAAAATAGTCTTGGACTAATCGCTCACTCGAGTACTTGGGCCTACTGAGGCCTGGCCCCAGCGACAATCGCTCACTGGAGTACTTGGGCCTACTGAGGCCTGGCCCCAGAGACAAGCTTGAAGCCTGGCGGAAAGGTTTTCTCCTGGGCTCAGGGAAAGTTAAGCATCTCAAAATGGTGTACAAAGTCTTTAGGTGAGCTAGATAATATGAAATAATCGGGATAAAAATGTGTCTTCAGCCTTGCCCCAGAAACCTTTCAGTCAAAAAATGGTTTTAATGAAATGATTGCAGTGTTTGGGACACTGAGATCAGTCTCGTTCCTGCTTTGACTTCACTTACACACAAATGTCTCAGGTTTCTACAAGAACTGCAAGTTTTCTGTTTCTCACCTCATATGAGGCAAAATCACCCTTCTCTGTTCCTGGCTTGATCTTTCTTCCATCTTTTCTTACAGTGGTAAAGTTTCATCAGCTCTCAGAAAGTAGGGAGCAGTTCATATTGGGCTAACAGTCTGTTGAACTCTACAAAACCAAGGCATTTCTGGGCATGTACAGTAGGAGAATTTCAGGAGTCTGATAATTTTTCAGATAGAAACCTGCATCTTCTACACAGTTTAAGTTCTTCCAAGGCTCACTGCCAGAAGAACAGGGAATTTAAGCATCACGGTTTCACTTACGATAATTTAAACCCTGTCCAAACCTTATATTTGATTTTGACTTCGTAAAAAAAAAAGATTGAATAACATTCTCTGTAGCGCAAAAAGCCATTCCACAGAGTTTGTTTTGGCATTAATATGTTCTTCTTCTGAGATAGAAAAGTAAAACATATCAATAAAATATATTACTATATTACTTTCTCAGACAGAGTATAATTCCAGAATGTTTTGCATAGCAATTATTGCTTTGCTATACAGAACAGTGTAGTGCATCTCAGGCATATCTCAGGTCCAGAATATGAGCAGCAATACAGTCAGTATGAATATCAGTGTGTTAAATAAGATGAATGCCAGTACTCTGATGAAGAATTCAAGTCAATTCTATGGACATTTCACCACTTTCACTGAAGGAACCATTAAGTAAAATATTTATTTTTCTTTCACTAAAGAGTCTTTGTTAATTTGTGCATGATGTTTTACAGCATATGTGTATCTTTTCCTGTCTACCTAGCTATTTATTTTTTAAGTTGATCCTTTTTGTAAGAACTGGTCTTTACAGTGTGATTTACTGACAAAACACGTAAACAGACAGTGAATTTCCTCCTTTCCCTTCAGGGCAACTGCACGGAGAGGCTGAATGCTCCAAATCACACAACACACCACACCAGCAGAGCTTCCCTTACCCTGTCCTGCTCTGCATTGGAAATGGTGCATGAGAATGGCCTGCTGTCATGAAATTAGCCACCCAACACAGTGTGAAAACAGGCAGAATTGCCTGTTACTGTTTGATACAGCCTACCTGTTGCTCACCAAAGCAAGCACTGCCTTTACATGGGCCTAACGTGGAAATTCAGGGGTCCACTATTGTGAAGCTTACCCTGTGCAGCATGTAGTACTTCTTACTATATATTCTTAAATATATTCTTATACATTTCTTGTTTTGTTAAACAATCCTGTCCACTCTCATAAATGCAGAATTTCTTCTGATTTTATAATCGGTGTTATAGATGTTATTTTTTTAATATATTCTTAAATTATTGCTGGGGTTTTGTGCTTACAAATAAAAATCCTGGCCTTCATTTAAAATGAAGTTCTTTCCACAGCACAGTCACTTAAAATCTGTGCTCATAAAACTCATATAATATGTGGATCGCTGGTTTGACTTACATAAGGCTTGGGGAGCATTTCAAGTGTGGTGAAGGCTTACCTTGTTTAATTTGTTTATCATCCCAAGTTTTCTTTCAGTTGCTGCTAAGAAGTGAAATATTACTCAATCAGCAAACACAATAAAAATAGTTCAGAAAACAACCTTCAGTAAAAGCTAATACAAAAGCACTGAAGCATGAACAGCCATTTGAACATTAACTTAAAACAGTGTAGAGAAGGAGTTGCTCAGAAACCCTAGACCATAGCACCTAGAATTAGTTCAAAGAAGAGTCAGGCTGACATGGTTTGTTGCATAGTTCTGTATTATACTTCTAGAAGTATTTTTAAGTGATTATGTCAATCTATCTCTTTTTTTTTTTTTAGTACCACTGTGATGCAGAACACATCTTTTGCTCGTATTAGTCCTTTTACATGGCACTGGTAAGTGAAGAGTTAGAGTAAATCTGAATGCTTCTGAAAATATTACACTGAAAGACTGAAACTTTGTCATCATGTGGGGGTTTTTTTAAACAATATATTTAAACAAGCAAATGACAATATGGCTGTCTGAGAAATAGATACAAGTTTATTCAGAATCACAGAAATCATAGAATGGTTGAGGTTGACAAGGATTTATTGACCTGATTTCTTGGCACCTAGAGCAGGCTGCTGTTTGAGCTTCCTCCCATTGATTCTTTTTTAAATGAAAGAAAACTTAACTATTTTCTCTACAAAAGAAACAGGGTCTGCAAAATGTGCCTTAATTGCAAAGAGATGAACAGACTATTTCCAAATCCCCAGCAATTTCACATTACAAAAAAAAATAAAGATAATTATTTCCTTATTAAGGTTTATCCCTGGGGAGTCCTTCAGCTATTTGTGAGTTTTTACAAACTGCCATGAGAAACTTTCCAATTCAGAGAGTAGTTCTTAGAGAGTTTGCTCTGCAAATAGTGCTCAGCTGACAAAATCCCTTCAGTGTTTATTTGTACATTTCCCTTCCCAAAACTATCTATATAAGCATTACCCTAATCAAGTGAACATAGTCACATATGTAATTCATTCATGGATTTGATAGAATTAGTATGCTCTATTTTTCACCAATTAAAAATAACTTTTACTCTTGGGAAGAAACTTGACCTTGTTTTAGCCAAATTGTCTTTGAGATTAGCAGGACTAGTATGAAAATCTTACTGTATGTGAAAACAATATTTTCTCTGTAATGGCAGTACATGACAGGTACCTAGGAGTTTAAAAATGTCTATTTTGCATATGAATATTATATTATTATCCTATAGAATCAGCATATAGAGAGGCTTTTACTATATATTAAGACATTTCTAGTCTGCTTTATAAATTTAGACCTAATCTACTTCAAAGTAAAACTATTTTGCTTTTTTTTCCCTCTTGGATTTCTTAGTAAGGTAAAACTGATGCAAGTCAGTGTAGCACAGAAAAAAAAAACCATTTCATTATCTGTTTTTATCTTTGCTAATAATAATAATGTTCCATAGTATATTCAATTAATAGATGATTAGATACTAACTTTTGCATATGTTTCATGTTATACTTAGATTATATATCTTATAGGTAATATTATTTTCGGTGTTGGTGAGCTTTGTAAAACAAGCTTAGTTGCCTCCTATAAATAAAATATATCCTTCTTTGCTTTGACCACTTCAGTGGTTCCTTCCTGTTCATGTTCCATTTCACCTGCACATTTCCTGAAGTGTGCATGGAATGCCAGATAACTCTCACCTGTGGCTTTTACCCTCCATCTAACTAACAATTTTCACTTCTCTTTTCCCTTTTAACTGACCCACCTAGTTTAAAAACCTTTAGTCTGTCCTTAAATGACTGGATGTATTTCCTTGGTGCAGTTCATCCTCTTTTTCTTAGGTTTCAAGACTCTTACCTACAGATTAATCTCCTGTCCAGTGTTTATCCCTCCTAATTTTTCTGCAAAGCAATGATGCTAAATGTTGTTAATGTGAGAGAAAACTGATTTCAAAAAGAAGGATAGAATGAATTTTAATATAACCACTCTGCAAGGCATCAGTTTTCTTGTATAGACAGCACAGGTGGATCTGAGAAAATAAGAAGAGCTATAACAAGCAAACTGTATAAAACGTTTTTCAGTATGTATATGTTTAAATATATATGTAAACCCAATATTTTTCCTTTTTAGCTTTATCTTGAACACCATAGCAATTCCATAACAATAGAAGTGTATTAATATTGGAGGGATATTTTGTTATTCCCTAATCTTTGGGAAACAAGATGAAATTCAGCTCACACCTCCTGCTACAGCTCAGTATAAATAGAAGATTTTATCACCTTTGGAGAAGAGGAAATGTTGTTTGTAGCACTTACTTTTCCACTACCATTAGAAAGAATGTAAGAAAAGGTAGAAAAGGATTTAAAAGTCTTTGAATAATGTGAATACACAGGAAATATTTCATTTCCTTTTCCTATCAGCAGCTGTTCTGAATAAAACAGTCTGAACTGCATTTTCACAAAGCATGAAAGCACAAGCAATATCAGAGCTGAACAGAAGAATAAACAATATTTTTTCTTTACATGCTGTATTCAGCCACCCAGGAGCCACAGCACCATGGGCAGCAGAAATTCAGTGACTTCTAGTGGGCCAGAGACACAGCAATGGTGCAGTGTCATCTTCTTGAAAGGTAAGAACAGATCTAGTCCACACCTGCCTGGGTCTGTGGGTGAGGCAGCTAAACCTCTAGGTCCTTGTTGACTGATGATGGAACTGTATTGGCTAATCAAAGCTTGATGATAGGAGCTACAAATAAACACAAACACTTGGTGAACAACACCTTCCAGTTCTTGGCATCACAGCAAAAGGAAAACTACAATGGTCTAAAATATTACTTTTAATTCAGTAGTCAAAAAAAAGAAGAGCTTTGTCTTGCATTGTGCCACCTTATCCTCTTCTAAACAATGGCTGATGTTGACTCATGGCTGATTCAGATACAGAGCAACATTCTCAGTGGGTGGTGCACTAGCTTAGGAAATTTTTGCAGTGTAATGTCTTGTCAAGCTTGTATTTCCATAAAAATCTTGATCAAGTTCATGGAAAGAAAAAGTATGGGTTTTTTTATCATCTTTTGAGCTCTGGGTTTCTTCTCTCCCCTCCCGATTCCACTCTCCATTTATGGTCAAACATCAGAACTCAAACATCAGAAGAATCCACTGACATTTATATTGAAAGCTGCAGTTCTCATGAGGTGTGCATGGCAATATTCTCTCTTCTTGTAGTATCACCCTGCAGACTACCTTGGCTGATCTGTTATAGCAGCTCAAATTTTGTTTGGAAATTAATTTATCTGTTTTTTAACCTGAAACTGAATTTGGTATTAGCATCATGGATTAGCAAAATTACATGAATTATTAAGATTAAATTTCTTTTTCCTCTCTAAACTGATTCTGTAGGTGACAAATGTAACTTCTCCAAGAAAAAAACTCCATCTAAACAGCTAGAAAGAGGGCATTGAATTGGATTAAACAAATAGTAGAAATGGAAAAGTGTAGAAATATGTTGTATTCTACACTAATTTATGCAAATGAAGGGGCATAAGACTTAAATCTACTTCTATTAAATTAAATATCATCTATCACCAGCCTTCTGAGTGTTTGTCTTCAAAGGCTGCAAAGACACTTGCACACAGAAGGCTGAAAATACAAGTATGTGATGTTACAAAAGTCTCTTGTATTCATAAAGGATGCACTGGAAATGAATGTGATTTTTCTTGGCTTTTTCTCCTGGTATGTAATCATGAAAGTAATTTTTCCCAATATATTACTTATCTGCACTAATCACTCTTGATCTTTAATACCAGTGATCCAAAAAAAGAAGATAATGGGTTTAACAAAAGCAATTACCTAGAAAGCCTCGATTTAAATGGAAACTGAAGTGAAATTGAAGAGTTTATCCTTTGGTACACGAGCAAACTTTGTACAGCATTACCAGAGGGAGCACATTCTTACAGTGATTTGGCTTTTAGTGTGACATGAAGGTGTAGACAAAGGACAGCCTACTTTTTAATCCTAAACCATCATATTTTCCAGAGATAGGACAAGTGCCAAGAGCTTCTGCACACAGAATTGTTTTCACTCAGATCACGTAGTTGAAAATTAATAATCTCCTTTTAAACAAATGTTGTGGATGATAAAGGCATTTAGTAACAAAGCAGGGAGAAAAGATTTCGTTGGCAGGTATGGAGCTTTGATCTATTAATTAAACTCATGTTTGGCATGGACATTCCCTGTAGTCTCCATGGGGATCCAGGTACTTGCTTATTATGTACAGGGCCCAACCACACAATTCACTTAATTCCAGTGTATTTTGTGCACTTGGGGAGTGATTAAGGCAGGTTGCTATGGTAATAGGTGTTGAACTCCAGAACAATCAAGGCAGTTACAGACTAAATTTGTTCTAACAATCAGAACTAGGAACGGCCGTTCCTTATTTATTCCTGCACGGTGGCAGAGGTGCAAATGCCAGAAAGTCAGCCAGCCTTGTAATTTCCAACAGGACTCCTGGGAAGAGGGGGAAGCAGAGCTTTGCAGGTGTGGTACCAAAGCACAGGGAGGCCAAGAGGTTTGGTGGTCTCACAGAAAACCTAATGAACTGTGCAATGATGAGAAGCCTTGTAAGGCCAGGCAGAAGCACCCAGCACACTGCACTCTCCTGCCTCTCATTTATGATGTCTGTACATTATCAGTCTTCAGTTTAAGGACAGGTTGAAATGGTTTATAACTTTTATTTCTTCTAATTTATAAAATTAAATAGTCAAGCAATCAAGATATCGAACAAACCCCCACACTAGCTACAAGCATCCTAGTAAACTAAGCATGGCCAAGGAAGAGACAAATCCTTCCCATTTCCTTGGCACCGTATGTACTGAATATTTTGTTAATATTTTCTCTATACCTCTACTCTTAGATACAGAAAACCTTAATAAATATATGCAATATAAAAATGTAATAAATACAAATAAAAAATGATATTTAAAACAAAGTAAATGTATTTAAACTTAATATTCACATAATGTGGCTACCACATCATTCCGTTCTTTTCTATGAACCCCTTTCTCCAGAGATTTGTGACAATATTTAGTAGGTAACAGAGGTACAAGTTACATGTGTACCCTAAAATCCATTTAATATTGAAGGTAATAGAACATCTTGAGCAGAAGCTGTGGAGTTTGTGTACACACTTTGCATAGAAGGATTAAGTAATCAAAGACTCCATTATTCAGTAGAGTAAATATATATTTTTCCAACCAGTAGGAATGAGGCAATTGTATGACCATTAAACATGTAGATATTGGAGGTATTTTAATTATTGCCTATCATTCCTGTTCTGTTCACTGACCAGGTGTATAAACATTGTTGAGGATGCACACGCTCTGCATTTCTTGGACAGAATGAAAAACAGAGTAAAACATACACACAAAATCCTAAGGAATAAATTCTTTAATCTTTACTTCCTTTGCAATGTAGGTGAAAGATTGCACTTAATTCTTCTTTCAGCACAGCCACAGCAGTTTTGCAGGGATGTGCAGTTCTCAGTGGGAAGGGTGTGGTCTGACATTTTCTGGCTTAACTACCTCCGTGCCATGGCTGCGGCAACAGGTTTGGGAACCCAGCTCCTCCTTCTGTCCCACCTCTTGGAAATGCATGGAGTTCATTGTAATTACCTTGCCCTAATTGTCTGTCATCACTTCAGCCTGTGCTGAAAATGAGTGAGCTGCACAGCCCTAGATGTGAGGAGAAGAGCAATCTGTGGCTCATTTCAGTGTCTATCAAACTGCTCAGTGCTCTAGTCTCATCCCAGCAGAACTACGTTTGGACTGGGAGCTGAACGTTGGAACTGTCCAGCTAAATCCAATGAGACATCCCTCTCCTCCTTGAGGCTAAACAGTCATGGTAATTGCTGGGACTAATTATTTTGTTGGATCGGTGACAGCACACTCAGCATTTTGTAAGATCAAGATTTGGCCCAGAAAATTTCAAAACTCAATCCTGGAGTTTGTTTTCTTTTCCATTTTATTTTATTATTTTTTTCAGTACAATTCTAGGAAGTAGTCCAACCTTCGTGTGAGTAAATAGATACACTCAAATTTTCCTCAATTTGAATGGAACTCTGAGTATGGACCTTTCTAAAGCAAATTATATTCTAATTTAACAAAAATCTGTAGAAAACTGATTTTTTTGTAGCTTCAATTCCTCTCTGAAAAAGTATTCACACACATTATACAGATGTAAAGACAGTGCCATGTACGATCATTTTACCTTTCGGTGTAAAAGGAAAATAATTCAGTAGTGTGATGAAAATTAATCCAATTTTGACCCTAATATCTCTTGCCTTGCCTGAGAACTTTGTATATACAAAAAAAAAATAGAAGAATCAAGTGAAGAACAAAAGCCTTAGTTCAAAGCAAAGCACAGAGCACTGAAAAGGGAGAAACTGTTTGGAGCAACCATGGGAAGCACCTGGTCTTTGTGAACTTCAAATTACATGGCATGTGCATCTGTCCAAAAATTAGATTATGTCAGGTGCTGTGGTGAGATGTTGCTTTGTTCATTTAAATAAAGAGAGAAAGAAAGGGGGAAAAAAATAAAATTAAAAAAGGCTATTATTTTAAATTAACCATTGCTTACTCCCACTTTATTTTCTCACTGCAGAGATATATAGAGAGACATTTAGAGAACACTTTGGTATTTCCAAAATTATTTGGCATTCACCTATAGCCACCTATAGAGTT
>JANHGL010001548.1:22360-51022 GCA_024611195.1 Ceyx melanurus
GTTTTATATATATATATATACATTATATATTTTCTTTATAAAGTTATAAAAGAACGCTAACACTTACTGCTGCCTTATAATACCTCCCAACTGACTTAATAATTTTCCTTCTGTGCAATTCCTCATGTATGTAATGAATTCACCAGGGCTCACCCTATTTAAAGAGAATATATCCTTTATTTTAAAGTGCTTGACTAAAATGGGGTAGTCAGTGAAAACACAGATGCTGAAGAATGATGCAGCAAGGGATTGATACCAGCTCATTAACAAAACTAACTGCAAACAAAAAAGTGTGTGTGCTATGAAAAACTTTTACTTGCACTTGAGGGATAGTATTAAATGAAAGGTTATTTTTATATGAGACATTTTTGAGTTTCTCTTTTGAAGTTGTGAAGACCTGCTTTCCTGCAAATATCCTCTTTCCCATGTCTAAATGTGTATAAAACTGATTAACCTTTTCATAACAACACGGGCAGCAGCTACTGAATGAACTCCACTAATTTTTCTCAGTAGGATTGATTAAATTACTTTTGCTGTTGAGAACCTGAGAAATGCCATAGGTACTATGATTATTTGAACAGACTTTCTTTTATAATTAGAACTCTTAATGAAAGTTGCATATTTTTGCTTACAGTTCTGAGTTTTCACTTTCCCATTTATGGTTCCCTTTTTGTAATTATCCTTATAAAAAGATATCTTAAAATATAACTGCAGAAACTGCATCCCTGTAGAACTATACACACTGTTTCCATCTGATTCTCTAACATTAAAACTTTAGAAAAAAAAAAAAAAGTGAAGTAAAACTATAAAATGCTTTAAAAATACCATCTGGAAAAGCTCAATATTTGTTATTTAGTTTCTCACACCAAAGCGAATTGCAGTTTTCATGCTTGGCCTATGGAACTCATCTTTCTTTTTTTCCTTATGTGCTCTTTTGCTTTTTTTGACTTGATTCCATCAGCAGGTCTGTACAGTGAGCTTACATGTAAATTTATCATAGAAGGGATCCTGTCAGAGAAGATTCATTCCATGTCTTAAATCCTGCTATTAAAAACCCAATTTAAATACTGCTAAAAGTCTTCTGACATTCTGTGTCTCAAAGCTGGAGTCTTTTCCTCACTCTGCTTCATTGCTCTCAATTAACCAAACTCCACAGCTCCTCACTCCCACTACATGATTGGCAAGAGAAGGAAAATAGGCCATGGCAATTTATTTTCCAATGTTATAAGATTATTTCCAAGATTATAAGATTATTTCCAAGGTTTTTTTCCAAGAAGAAGGATGAACATCCCCAAATGTTTTGCATGCCACCAGCTCTTCTGGACTGTTCCAAACTGTGAGGACTTTCTGAAGACAGATCCCTCAGTGCCTTTTTTACACCTGAAAATATGTATTATTTCTTTCCTTGCCTTTCATTCTTTGAGGTTGTTGGTGAGGCATCCATCTTGGGCAACGTGTTTTGACTCCAGCCAGGGCTTTAGCAATATTCTGCAGGCATGAAACTGCAGATTCCCCTGGTCAGCTCCTAATTGTGATGAATGATGAGGAGATAGATTGTCATCAGAGGCTTTATGGGCTTGTTTGTGGAGAACTGGTTTAAAATTAGATAATGTCTTGTCTTGTTAAGCTCTCCTTGGAACAGCCAGAGGAGTAGAAAAGCCTTGTCAGCAACGTGAGGTGGAAACAGGCAAAGAGGAACAGCAGATTCCTGGAAATAGGAAGCTTGTCTCATTTATAAGGTTGATTGAGGTAAATATTGGGGTTTCCAGAAGAGATTTTTTCCCATAGCTGTGCATCTCATGGAGCAATGCTGGCATGAACTGGTATGGAGGTAAACACAACTGAGCTTCTTTGTCTGGTCATGATTACTTTGATGGGAACATGAAGTTGCACATGCATTTCAAACTCAGTGTTTGACCAGCTTGGATTTGGAAGATCACTATGAATTGAACAGTGACAAATTCCAGCACCACTATGGCTTTTTAAAGCATTTTCAGGGTGATTTCCCCGTGGGCAGTGGTTGAACTGCACCACGAGCTGACTGGTCTTTGTTGGCAGATTTTGGTTGATACTTCTGCTGTTAATGCAATGCAGACAGGATTATTAACAATTTTGGATGGTTTATTGATGGCTTCTCTCTGCTCCTTGGAAAGCTCCATCCAATTTCAGAGGAAACTGTTTGCACCATCTGTGGTGGAGAGGGTGATGCACTCCCAGTGTTACTGCTCCTCACCTCTCCCTGGAGACTCAGCTCTTGTGAGCTAATGGGTGATCGTGGCAGAGTTTCTCAAATCAATACAAAGCTATGCAGGAAAGAAAACACCTCTGGGTTCTGGAACTGGCAATGAAAGTCTCACAGTATCTTATGATGTACAAATCCACATCACAAAGCAAACAACAAAAAACAAGGTTGGAAATTATTTGATTTGTTGGTTTGTGCTGGGCTTTTGCTCAGAAGGATTTGCAATGATTGGATAATCTATATAACCTAGATTTTAGTTTGGTTTTGGCTTTAGGCACTTTTATATATATATATTAGGCACTTTTATAGTATTTTCTTGGCCCTGCAAACAATCATCTAATGTGGCTGTTGTTTACTAGCTTTAAATCTTATTGAAATCACTCAATGTATGTCTCAATGATCAATACTTCTAAATAACACTGAGTATTATTAGTGTCTTTTGCTAAACTAAAAGCAAGTAACTGCGAACTAATGTTCTTGTGGCAAACCATTTTAGTCAATTACAAGGCTCAGAGTCTTTCCAAAATATTTCATTTTATTGAAATAAATAACTTCACTCTTCTAAGCTGTACATAGAAATGTTTTTCTATATAAGTGACAACTTTTTTTACCTGCCTCTCCCAGCCAGTAAAGAGCATGTTGACTACTCAGTGGTCTCACTCTTAAAGCCCTGGAGCAGCCTGGTGGATAACTGTCTTCTTCCAGATGCATTTTCTGTTTCTTTTCTGCAGAGAAATTACTCTTTCTATTTGATCATGTTTTCCTGTAACAGAGATCACCATGTGGCCAAAGAATTCATTCAGGGGAATTTAGCCAAGGAGGTGGAACAATGTGCACGGGCCTTCAGGCTGTGTGCACACTCACTCCATGCCTCAGAAAACCCCTGAACTGAAGTGTTAGGGGATAAAAAGTCATGAGTCCAGGATGCATTTCTCAAACAGATCTCATGAGCTTCATCTCTCAGCTGACAGAACAGTTGTCCATCATGAAGGGCCATTGAAGAGCAGGCGTGGCACACCTCAGTGCTTGCTGTGCTTCTGGGGCTTACAGTTTTTTCTCTATACATTTTCTGTTCTGTTTTTATGTAATTTTACAGATTAGGAAAAATAAATCATGCTGATGGCAACCTTTTCCCATGCTCAGATTTAAAGGGGGCTCAGTGACATGCAGGTGGTTCTTGGGGTGACTCAGATAAAGCCATTTGATTTCTTATAACAACTAATTCCAGTGCTATTGCCCAGAGTAGTAACCCCACTGGCTCAGCAATAACTAATAAATAATAAATAATGCCTGTATTATCAACAGTTTCCAACACACATCCAAACCATAGCCTCATACCTATGTGCTCTGTGAAGAAAACTAATTCAATCCCAGCCAAAACCAGCACAGTGGCCTGCCCTGGTGCTCCAGCATTGCAGGAAAACTCCAGGAAAGGGAAGTTCACCTACATCCTAGAGTAAGCACAGGAGGCTGCAAATGTCTGTCCTTTCATTCTGAAACTGAAGAACAAAAATTTACCCATGGCTTAGCTCATGGTATTTTAACTTTCTGATTTTTATGCCTCAGATATTTATGCCAGCTGAAAAAAAAAATAATAATAACCAAACCTTAGAACGTGCTGCTGTTCCTCTTAATCAGCTGTTTGTTGCCTCTCTGTTGTGCTCTTCAGCCACCTGGAAGAATTGTGCAATGGCTCATCTCGTGATTAGCATCTTTGTGGCAGCTTCAGTGTCCCTCTCTCGTGCACAAGATTGTAAAATGAGAATCTGAAATAGATGTTTCCAGCAGTCTGTCTCCCTTTTTCTCTCTTCTGTACTCACATCTTTAAAAAAACCCATATTTTTGAGAAACTGTTCAAAATTAACCTTTCAGAAATTCTGTTTGTAAAAAAGATGTTTTAAAATTCCTTGTTAAACTTCAAGCTTAATCCTAACACATTTTGGAAGTATAAAATATTAATTGAGTAATTCTTGGTTAGGCTACAGGCAGAATTAGATTATACAGTGGACTACTAATAGTTTTTATGTCTATACTCATAATCTTCAGCAGCTGAAAATGTCAGTTTTATGACGTATCATTTCATTTTAATACCAGGGCATATGAGACAGTTACTTGGACTTGTAATCAGATATAAGTGGGACATCTTAATTATTATAATAATCTATTGGTTTATTTCCACACTTCTTTTTGAATACTTCTGCATCTCGCTTTTAAACAAGGTCATGAAACATTTATTCTCCAAAATCCAACTGCTATTATTCAACAGCTCTGTATAAAGTGTATATGCTTAAATAAAGATGAAAGAGATTTTTGCAAATTAGATACTGGAAAGAGAAGCTGTTATTTTGAATCTTTAAATTCATCTTATTAAAATGCACAGGAATTTAATTTATGTAAACAATTGCTCATGATTTCTCTTATAATAAGAGGCGTTGTGAGCAAGAGATGGTATTAATTAAGCTTTCATCTCTCTTTAGTTTTGATTTGTTTGTCTGTCTCTAAGTTGACATTAAATTACAGTTTTTAATACTGAACCAAAGGTGTATAATATATTAGAATGATCTTAAAATCCGTATGAGACCAGGATGTTTATTAAGAAAGTTTCCTAATAATATGGGTCAATCAGTATCTTCTCAGAACTTCAGAGAATATTTTCTACTCTATAGAAATGTAAATCGAAGATAAACCCTAGTTATGAGACATATAGTCTTCTTACAAAAAGCCACTCCTCAAATCTATCACCCCTACTTTTTCTGGCTGTTTTTTCCAACAATTCTTGAGACAAAAATATCAGGTTAATTTAAATGTGGACAAATTACACCATGTTTCACAACACAGAAGAAATCCCTTATTAATAATTCTAATCAAAGACGTATGACCCTCCCAATATCTTTCATCCCTGACTGATTCCTCGAGTCAGATAGAAGGAAGAGGAGCTCACAGAGCTCCTGGAATTACTGATGTCAGTGATTCCTTTTGGAAAAGGCCTGGAGCATGGACTCTGAGAGCATCTCAGGAACAAGTTTTGTAGTTGGCTTTTCACTAATCCTCTACGCGTGAGCATTGAGAACGTGGCACGGAATTCACCACAATGAAAGGGTGTAAGGAGTCTGATAAATACAAATAGCCTAATGTGCTCCAGTGATGGAGTCAGATTAAAATTGCTAATTGTAAACTTGTTTATTTGAGAATTACGCTGTCCAGATGAAAGAGCAGAGTTTGACACATCACAGAACTTCTATAAACCTGCAACAAACATCACGTGGAGCACAAATGGGAACTATGAGCAGGACATTTGTTGTGAGTTATAGTCTTCCTGTCCAAGAAATTATCAAATCAGATTATCCTACTTCTCCAGAGCCCTCTCAAATGGATTTGTTACCTGAGGTTAATAAATCTTGATTCGTTTTTCTACCACATAAAATAGCTTCATCACTTCCAATTAACTCCATGATCAACTATCGACTGTTCAGGATGCCCCTTAAACCCATTTTAGTTCCAATTTGAACCTTGTGGAAATCATCTCTGCAAGATGGGAGTTACATTTTCTATAGCCCAGCACTGTAAGAGCCTGAGACTCAACTGAAAATAGAACACTATTACCCACACTCCATTTTTATTTTATTTAGGCAGCCTGCCTGGATTCTTTGCTGATTTGAATGCTCACCTCATCAGGCTTTGGTGCTGATCAATGAGCCTTTGCACACTTGTCAGTGTTCTGCAAATTTAAGGATTAATCTGATCACTTTATGATTAAAAGGAGATTAATATTAATTTCTATTCATTTTGTTCTTTTACTTCAGCTACAACAACTGGTAAGAATTTTAAGACAGAAAAGCTCATCATTTAAACGGGGAAAATCTTAAATCTAATTTTTAAATATATTTTATTTAGATATAGGAGGTTTAATTTCAATACATTTATTGCAAAATTCCTACTGCAATTGTATACTATTTTAGAAAGCTTGTTAAATCATTCCAGCATAGTGTCTTTGGCTACAGAAAACTTTCAGGATCAGATCCCTCCAACTTTCTATTTCTAATTTCTTGAATTCCCCCGGAATAACCTGTTTCATATTCTCATTGCAAAGTGAAACAGCTGGGGCACTGCAAGCTAAAGTGTTCTTTGTGGGCAAAAGCAGATAGACTCTGATCTATCTCCTCCTGAAGATCAAGGAACATGTGAGGCAAGGGGTGTGTCAGAAGTAGAAAGCTTTAAAAAAAAAATGAAAGGAAATGTATTGCTTATAAACTACATATACATCCTTTTTAAGCTAAGCTTTAAAGCCTCAATTAAGAAAGAAAGGAAAGGACAAGAGTTGTGTGAGGCAAATAAAATAAAAAATAACACTGAAAAGGTTTGATTATTTTACTCCAACAAAAGTTTTCTGAAAAGATAATGTAAAAAGTAAAGTGGAAAGTCAGATAAATTATTAAATACTGTTCATATAACCTCTGAAATCATAGTGCAGCATCATTTCATGAGACCATTTTCATTCAGGGGCTTCAAATCTACTTGTGTTTCTTTCCTACCACCTCTCCAGACCCACAAACTGATGGAATGAGGAAGAAAATAATCGGTTTTAATTCTGGTATAAATGGGAAGCCATTAATTCCACGATGGATCTGGATCTTCAGGCCAATTGCCCAGTTATGGTACTGGAATAATTAAGTGCAGAAGAGATTTTCTTGATACTCTTTTTATTTCCTCTGAAATCTGTATATCTGGAAAATCTCAAGTTTCCTCTAGTGATCCATTCTGGATTTAGAGGGAAATAATCTTTTTTTTTACCCTCTGTAGCCTCTGGGTCCTGCTGACATTGCAAATCTGAGCTGACAAGAAGGGTTGAAATATGAACAAGAAGAAGTGTCTGGACAAGTCAAAATCTCCAGGAAGTTTCCTTGGGAGACCAGCTCTAAATAGGAGTAAAGACTTACAAAAGATCAACAAATACTTCTACAGTTGACAGTTTTGAGAGGATATAATGAGCCTCAGACAAGCCTGGGTTTTACCTCATGGCAAAGTCAAAATGAAGTCAAATTTGATTTGGAGAATGTCAAATGAAAACAACCATAACTACTCAAGAACTTACTTCTATTTCTACCCATCTGATTTTCTAAAATTGCCTAACAATATTCTTAATGTAATGTTTTCATTTGTTTCTGAAATAGGATGTATCTTCTAATTCTCAGTCTTTGGAAATTTTTTTAGTAGATTTTTGAGTGCATTTTTTCAGTACTTGACAGCTCAATTAAGCAGAATGATTATAAATACTCAGGAGTGAAGCTTGTCATTCAGTGGCTCTATAAAGTATAATTGAACCCACAAAAAAAATACAAAAGCAGTGAGCAAATAATTCACCTCAATTATTTTAACACATGATTTAATCAGTAATTACTTGCACACGTGGCTCAGAAAAAAAAGGCATTTCATCAATTCCAATTTGCAGAAATAATTTTCTGCTTTTCTTATTCCATAGAAACCAACTGCTTGGGAAGCAAATTCATATCTAGCATCAAATGATAACAAATATCTCTCAGATCCCTGGAACTGTTTTCAGTCCACTGCTGTAATCTGGACCAAGTAGAAAACCAACATTAAATGCAGTGTAATTCAATTTTACCTCAGCAGCCTTCAAAAAACCAGATATTTGATGCAGGCAGTAAAATAGTCTCTTCAAGCCATTATTGATGGGGCTTGTATTTGTTTGGTCAGAACGCTTTTTGTACCCACTAAAACATTTTTCCTCTCATTGTGTCAGCTTCCCTATTAATCAGACAACTTGTGCAAGAGCTCCTTTGACAAAGAGCTGTGACTGAGGAGGATTCTTTCTGCTCACTGGATGAGTTACCCTTCTGCTGAGAGTGATACCTTTCAGCCTGCCAGGAAATGTGCTTTTTGGGCTTCCACTATTGTGTAATAAAGTGGATTTTACAGGGAGCAGCCTGTGCAGCTGCGTTCAGGTGCCACTGCAGGGTGACCTGCACTTCCCCTGCCAACCAGAACAATGAGAAGAGAAAGCAGATAACAGGCAGAGTGCTGCAGATAACAGAGGGAGGGAGTTGTTGTTGGCAATGATCATCTTTTCCCTTGATTTAACAGCCAAAACGTGGCTACTTTTTTCCACCACCTTGTCATAAGTTCCATGGCAAGTGACGTGCAGAGCATGGAGTGAGCTTTTCCGGATTTCTGACACCAAAAAAGGGTGTTTCACTCCTATTGCAGCCACCTCACTGAAACAGGATTTAGAGAATAAATTATTCTATAAATATTAATTTAATATATTCTATGTTAAAGTTCAAAACTACTGCAGACATCCAAGAGTATGAACTTCCTACTGAAGAAAATAAAAAAGTAGTTGTAACTTCTTAGAAGCATTTTGTGAATTGAAAACTCCCTTTACAATTAAATGGGTATATTTCCAAACACACTCCCATCTTTCTATTGCTCCCCATCAGTACCTGAGGCACAGCAGAGTGATGCATGACAGTGTATTCAAGTAGGAAATTCTTACATGGAAGATCTGTAGTTCCACTTGCTATGGGTTTTCTCATAGGATCAACTGACTCCGTTGAGTTGTGACAACTCAATTTGAGTGTTTACAGAAAAGCAAGTGTAATCCTGCACTGATACATGGCAGATTAAGAACAGTACTGAGACTGTTGCTTACTTGAAGAAACATTCATCATATGCAAAAATCTGCTTCAGTAAGATGTCAGAGAAAGGGCTAATCCTGTAATCCCTGCCTGCTGGGCACACAAAGTGGATTCAAGTAGACACGAAGGAGAAAAAATTATATAGAGAAGCAGTTTTTTACTAGTTACTGCTCTTCATGAATGAAGACATCACACAAAACACACGTGGAGAAAGCAAAGCAAAAATGGACAAGTTCAATTCAGGCAAACAAGTGGTTTATTCCATTAGTTATAGAATTTCAATTTGAAATTAAACTGAGGAAAGCATCACAGTTGAATCTCAACATGTCAGTGCCTTTAAAAGAAGAAATTAGGACCCGTAGGGTGCACTTGTGTTTAGAAAAACTCTTCTGTTGCTATGTGCTACGGGGACAACACTGATTAGTCCTGATAAACAGCAACGTACAAATGTCAAGGTGGGGTTTAGTTCACTGTTGCTGCCATAAGATTTTCCATAATTATGGGAGGGAGTTCTCATGATAGAAGTAACGAGAGACAAAAAAAGCCACTATCCCACAACCTTTTTTTTAAATGGACTTGTGAAGGAGAACTGATCTCTAAACAAAACATTCATTTGCTTACTTTTAAAAATTAATATTTTATTGATAGAATAATAGCATCATTTAGGTGGGAGGATGCCTTGAAGCTCACTGAGGGCAACCACTAACCTAACACTGCCAAGTCCAGCACTAAACCATGTCCCTAAGCACCTCATAACCATGTCATTTACAGGGATGGAGGTGAGGATGAGTGGCTTGTCATTCCCTGGGTCCTCCTCGCCCTTTTTGGAAGACTGAAGGAACACTGACTTTCCTCCACACTCAGGCATCTTATGCTCTCCAAGATCTTTCACAAATGATGGAGAGGGACGTGACAACCTCATCCAGCTCCTCAGCCCTTGTCCAGATTAAATTCTAAGGTGGCCTTAGCCTTCCTCGTTGCATCCCTGAATAGTCTGAGCATGCTCCTGTATTTCTCCCAAGTAGCCAGTGACCAATACCTATGATATAATTGTAATGTGAATAATGCAATTGTGCTCAGATTACTTCCTGTAAACAATGCATTAGTAATTTAATAGCTAAAGATTCAATTATTAGAAACAATGCATATGGGACGGGAGAAATGGACAATGTGTGGTCCTACATCTGAGAGTATGGGATGACAGCATAATAAAAAACCAGAGATATTTCTACTACATTGATATTTAATACATTGAGCTGTGCTGACTGCTGGAGAGAAGAACATTCTCATTCATTACAGGAAAACAATATTTATCTTCAAAACTTGCATGAAGATACTACTATGATGTATTCCCATGGGAAGTCTGAATTGCAATTTAATTCCCCTTAGGGTTTCATTAATTTTTTTAAAATTCTTTTTTTTCATCTCCAAGACAGATATTAAAATTTATCTAGTTTTCTGAAGAGACCTTTTTATCTTCAGCCTATTTCTGGTCTTGTGGTGCTGAATGATATTCTACCTGAGAAGAGCTGTGACCTCTCCATTTCATCTCCCTCAGCCAAACACTGCACATGGTTTATTCATAAAACACATTATGCCAAAGGAACAAAAAACACCTGGAACATGTTTGGAAGATGACTGGGGAGATATGGAATCAGAACATTTATCTGGAAGAGATATCAAGAGCTCGTTTGATTCATTCCCTGACTCATTCCAGGATCAGCTATCATCTCTCATAAACATTTGTCTAGCCTACTGTACAAAAATCTCTCCTGATAGTGATTTCAAACTTCCATGAACTCTATTAAAAGTTTCTTTTTGGCTTTTACCCTAAATCTGCAACTTGAAGATTGTGCCACAGATTGTAAAGGTGAATCCAGAGCTGTTGCTGGGAACATTACATCCATTTATTTTGTGAAGCTGTCTTTCACACACCCTGTTTTAACATCAAAATGTCAGTGAATATACCAGAGAGAGGTCTGTCCATCTTGTTCTGCTTCATATAGTCTGCAGATAAGAATATCACAGGCATTTTAAATAGACAAATTGAGAACTGCTTTTTTACTATACATAGAGGCCATACATTTATTATTTCCCTACCTGCCATCTGCCTTTTTTAGCTCCTCTTTTCTGAAAGCGAAGGGGATGTTGATGTGAGCCAGACTTGGTCAAAAGGCTCTCCTGCAAACACTCTAATCTAGCAGAAACATACCCAAACCTCACCTTTGTGTGCTTCCAATCAGCTGCACTCCTTCTGTCTTGAGCCACTTCTAATAGAAATGCCATATATGTGCAATTTTTCTTTTGCTTTTCTAATGTAATAGCTCTGCATAAGGAATTAAAAATGAATGGCTGGGTTGGCAGGGAAGGGAAAGAAGTGAAGGAAACACATTATACTGCAAAAAATAAGTATCCTGTAGCTTAAAGAGATGAAACCAGTTCAGGTGAGTGTCAGCTCCTCAGAAAACTAAATTAGAGCAGAAGTCTGAGATTCCAAAATATTCTTAGGCCCTATACAGAGGTTTGATTTTCTAAAGCCTGAAACCAGAAGCGTGGATGCTTTATTGATGGAAAATGGCCTCTACCCACATCTAACTGCTTGAACAAACTCTTGCAGGCAATTCTCTGTTCCAATGATCTCTTGGCATTTTGAAGAATTGGGTGTAGCGAGGGTCAAGAAGTAACAGCATCTTAACCATCTCTTTTGTAGCAGCTTTGCCCTGAAGATGTTCTACTTGACTCCTAAGAAAGGACAAGGAGCTGCCCCTTTGCAGATTCCTCTTCTGCTAGCTGATGACAAGAACAGTTCTCTGATATGTGCCTTTTGCATTTACCTGCTGTTGAAGTAAATGTTGCCTCTCATTAGGTAAATGGTTCTAATGATTTAGATGCAGTAGCTTTCAGGTCTTAACCCAAGATAAAAATCCATTACTCAGAGAAACTGAAGGGGTTAGCTACAATATACATCATTAAATACTCTATTGCTTCAGCTTCTGCACGAGTACTTGCTCTTGTAAAATTCATGGCCATGTCTTGGGGACTCATACAGTTGAAGATATCAGGTAACCAACAATTTTGAGCTGCTTATAAGGGTCAGCTTAAGAATTTTTCCAGATTTTCCATCATTTGCAGCTGCCTGACAGTTGATGTAATTACAGCTGACAACACAATCTGTTGCTGGAAGAGGACACTGACTTGCTTTGACTATCCTTCTCTGTGAACAAAACAGCTGCCTAACTTACATTATTCTTTCTATTTATTAGAAAAATGCTAAACCTAATGTTCAGAAACCTAATGTTCAGATGTGCTTCCAGCTTGCGAGTCCATTTGTTTAGTGGTTGACTTCTGTGGGAGGAGGTGTGCTGTGGCAGATTTCAGTGAGCACTGCTCTCTGCTCCCATTGGCTGCTTTTTTATTCTCCAGAAGCAAGAGAGAAAATTCAGGTTTCTCCATAATTCAGCACCGTGTTTTGGGTTGGGTTTTTTTTTCAGAAATTCTGTAATTTTTACCTACTTAATCAATACTTGTTTCATTGTTTCTTTTTCCTTTTTATTTTAATCCACTAATAACTAAGCTGATCATGAAAAAAAACAACAAAACCAAATCAAACAAAAAGCCTCACAGTTCAATCTTAATTGAAAGCAACTCGTTTGCTCTCTATCTATTCTCTGCTGACTCTTTCTGAGCTTCTTCTGCAGCAACAGTGGGATTGCACAAGACTGAGTGACTCAATTAGAGCCAGTTCCAGCTGTATAAATACAGACAGTGAAACAATTTCTCTGCAAGCCGGCTGTTATTGATGACAGCAGCAAGATAACTCTGAGTGCTAGCTGCCTGATGACTGACTCCATGCCTCCAATTTCCAGCTCCCTTGCCCCCAGGGGCACCTACACCTTTGTGTCTCCCAGAAACTGCAAGGCTCGGCTTTCCTCGGGGGAGCCCACCCTGCACAGCCCAGCTCTCAGCACCCAGCAGCAAGCTGCCTGCCCCCACGCAGGCTGCTCCAGCCTAAGCCCCTTGTGCATGCATCCCTTGCTTCCACTGCAACACAGGTTTATGGTTTAGCCTGTGATTGCAGGCTTTGTTTAAAGATGATGGCCCAGTAGCATTGCCAAGTAATAAGAGTTTCTTCCTGAACATTTTGTGCAAGTAAAGCTCTTTACAGCCAGGTTAATGGCACTCAGTATACCTGATGATATTTACATTGCTTTTACCCAGCCTGGAAATGATTGTTTTCTTAGCATTTTACAGAGAACAATAATAAGCCCTGACTGCTGCAATATAAACAAGGAGGGTGGGTGCTGTTTATTATCTCATCTTACTTTTAAAATGCTGCTTTGCAATGTTCTTATTACTAACATGATGTTTACAATGGTACGAAATGTAAGGCTTGCTATGTAGTAGTTAGTCATCAAATAGATTAACTAGTGACCCTGTGCTGCATAATACACTGAGTGAGCCATAAAGAAGAAAAAAAACCCCAAACTAACCAACTTTAGCTGGTCTGAAATGCTCCTAAAAGAGTTGTCCCTGCTACTGCCAACCAAGAAGTACCATTTCCAAATAGCAATGTGCAACTTCCACCTTCTCAAAGCCCTTTGTTGTCCCCCTTAGCTAATATTGAGTCAAAACATAGTTTAATCACGTAGGTTACATTAAAAATTGATGCCATTATGAACTTTTATTCTCATCTTTCTGAACCAAAAAATCTTAAAAGGTAAAGAACTGGAGTATTTAATAAATGCAAATAAGACTGGTTGGGATGGGGAGAATATCAGAGCACCAGTGAGAGCTGAATGTCCTCACTTCACTGAGAGCAAAAATCAAACACCTTACTTATATGACTTTATATTCCACAGACTTTAAAAAATGAACAGCAAAGCAATGCTTTGTATCTATTTATTTTGACATATATGAGTGCACAGGGCTGACAAAATAAAGGTGATCCCTGTTTCACACATCTTGTCATTTGACACAAACTGGGACTGACAGAACACAAGAGAAAGCAAAGTGGGTATTCTAAAGCCATCATGAAATTACATCTGTGCACCTGTTTGAAAAATGAAAAACTAATACAAATTCTTGTCTTTATAACATTTCTAGGTTTCCTTTCTTAATATAAGCAGCATCCACCTTACTAATATCACTGAGGTACAAAAATCAACAGCCTCTTCTTCCATCGTGGAATTTTAAAGCATCTGACTCAAAATGATTCAGTTGTAATTACTAAGAAATAAATAATGCCATAGCTTAAGAACTAAGGCATATGTTGAGGAACGATAGTCCTATGCAACCTTACCAGGAAAGAAATGTAGATTACTAAATATTGGGTTCTTTGCATTTCTGATTTGTATTCACTGTTCAGAATCACGTAGTAATGAAAATACTTCCATGTTTAAATTCTTCATCTCGCTGTCACCTGAGAGTTTCTCATACAAAATAAACACTTCTGACTCCAACTCTCACAGAGCTGAATATTTAAGGAGGTTGTTTTATTATATTTTAAATATTTATCATTTGAATTACCTTCAAATGCAGACGGATCATCTTCAAGTGCCTGTTAAAAACATAATATACATATTTTTATTCATGAAAAAAAGATGTAGTAAATTAAATAAATATAAATGATTTTATGCAAGTATTGATTAGAATCTGCACTGTGGTAACACTTGAGATCACCTCAGAAATCTGTATATTGTACAAACACAAAACATAGTCACTACCTCAAAAAAGACAAAAATGAAATGTAAGAGAAGGCAAGAGGCACCATGTGAATGCAGACTGTTCAGACCCAGGAAGAAGGGACACTGTTGATCCACACAATAACAATGTTCTCAGCATCCTGACTTAAAAGCTTAGTGTTGAAGAGATCAGACAAAAGTTGTGTGTGATTATTCAGCACCAGGTGGATCTTTGTACTAGAAAGTTCAATAGCCTGTGGTAAAGATCTTGAAAAAAGAAATGAAGCTTAAAAAGAAAATGTTCTTTTACTTGATTTCAGATCCTTTTGATTTCTCAGCTCTTCATTTTCCCTTTCCACTAGATTTCAACTTGAATTAGGGTGGGAAAAAAAAGTAAATCTGAGCAGTTCCAAGGTTACTAACAATACAAGAACAGTAAAAGAGAGTTAGTAAGATTTAAAACGTTATAGCATCAGTTGTAAGAATCACATTTATTGGAGTTAATTGTAGGAATGATATTATTGGAGTCAGATCATGCTGCTCACCATCCACAACACCCCATCTCTCTGAGCTTTGTTCTAGGGACAGGTAGCCAGGTACTGGGAGCTGAGAAGCTGCTGTGTCTGGCAGTTTCAGTGCTTGAGGAACATCACCACAGGATCTTTACTCATCTAGTAAAACAATCCCTAAAAATAGATTAATGGAGACTTGATGACTCATTCAGTTTCCTTTGGATGCAAAAAGTTTGTTGCAGAAGAGAGCTTGACCTGCCATTTCTCTGAAGAAAGGTGTTTCTGCAATTAAGATGGAAACAAGGAATCCTGCTAATTTATAGTGATAGATTTTGTGAGGGTTTATCTTAGGTATAGAAATCATTCAAGGCAAACTCCAGTACAAGATTTAGGTAATAAAATAAGCTTGGGCTGCTGAGATTAAATGGTGATTGCAAAGTTCTGACTCACCTTCTGAGCTGGAGACACCTAATCTCTATAAACTCTTCAGCATTTGATGTTCAAACTCTTCAGGTACCTATTAAGTCACTGCACGTGCCCAGAACTGTCCTATACTTGGCAGGCTTAAGCAGCTCGGCACTTAGATCATGTCTGAGCTCAGTTTAGCTTGAGAAATCAAGAGGAGTGCAACCTGAATCACCCCAAAAGCTCAGCACAGTAAACACCCTCCGAGGCCATAGGACACTCTCCACACTGCCACCCTGAAGGAGGTCAGGTTTAGAACACAGCTAAGAGTGCAGGATAGCATTAAATCATTATTATTATTATTAAGTATTATATTACCTAGGACTCCTAATACTTCAAGATCTCATGAGAGACCTGTTCCTTTGGTGGTTCTGCTGCAGTCAGTAATGCTATATCAGGAAATCATTTTACAGTTGCTCAAAACCCATGGAACATAAAACAGACCTTAGTTAATATTACAAATGGCCTAGGCATCTCACCCAATATTTATCTGGTATCAGTCGTCCATTTACTACATTTTCATTTTGGTCAATTAAGAGTCTGACCCTTGAGATAGAAAAATCTATCAAAGATAGATTTTAGATAGATTTTAATCTTAACTTGATTAAAATTCAATTAAGCTGAATAGTCAGTAAATAATTTCTTGAGTTTCTCAAACTCTCTAAATCAATATGTACACCTGAAAATAGGGGTTCAAGTGCAGAGAAAACACACAAATTAGCAGGTAAAAATATATAAAGCAATATTACTCTTAGCACTCTTTATAGGCCAAGTGATCTATAATTCTTTGGAGCTTAATTACAGCGTACATTAATTATGTGCTTAGCTCTTAAGCCTTTAATAAAGAAAAACATTTCTTTAAATATATCTAATTAGGTAAAGTATGTGTTCTGGTTTAGTTGCATTTGGCATCAAAATGAAAATACAGAGAAAAATAGCTTTGTGTAGCACTGAACTGGGCAGCCCACTGGCCTCCCGAGTTGCCAATGCAGGATTACTACTAGACCAAGATTCAAGATCTAAGATATGTGGATTCAGAAGAGGTCTGGAGAAGTTAGTGGAGCATAGGTGGATTTGACTTTTGACTTGGAAAGTCTCTGAACTGCTGAATACAAAGAGCCGGGGGTAAGAGCCATTCTGTACACACTTAATTCTCTTTATTTTCCCTAAGAGTTCACCACTGGTCAGTGCTGGGGACAAAAGGGTGATCAAGAAAAACTGATTAATTCTGGCAGCTTCTTCCAGTCTGGCTTCACTCAGATGGAAATCTGGGCTTAGTTAAAACTGACTTTTAGAAAGTCACTTCCACACTGAACAGCTTTAGGTAACAAGCTTTAGAGGAAGGTCTTTGTTGTGCTCTCAGCAGAGGTACAGCACACAACTGTGTTCACAGGCACAACACATTAACACAAAAACCTAATCCCAATTAATTTATAGAGAAAACTTCTTGTTAATGAAGACAGGGCTTTCTCTTTAGTACATTAGTACCCGACTTTTAGGTATAAATTAATCTGAGTAAAACATACATGATGACAGCTGTCTGATCAGCAAGTCCAAAAAGGGAAAAAATGAAAATTCATGGTATTTTGAACGTTATATTCTATGGCTCTGTTACTTAGCAAATAACACCATCTAAGTGCAGCCTTATGACAAGCACCCCATTTGTTTTTCCCATGCCATATGCCAACAGAGGGAGAAACTGAATACCATCCCTTTGTTTGATTGGCATGCATTTTAAATTCCTTGTCAAAACTGCATCATTACTTAAGTACCATAAATATGCTAGACTCCAGATTTGAAAGTAATTGAAATCCTAACAAGCTGTAGTATTTGTCTGCTTGGTGGTAAGAATGTTTAGAAAAGAAATAAAATTAGGGTGAAGGAAAAGGTGGCCACCCTGCCCATACTTTGTATTGCTGTAGGTGACACTAGGAAGGACTATAAAAGAATAAGTTGTGGGTTATTTTCCATTTTAAGGCTTTATTTTTATTTTTTCCAAATAAATTTTAATTATCTGATCTTGCATTTTTGCAGGAATAGCAGTTAGCTACATCTCATTTTTAAAAAATTAAAAATACTGATATGATGATGTTACAAAAGTAATGTACCTGAGAAGTGTTTTATGGTATATGGCTCTATATTTTTATGGTCATCCTGGAATCTCATGGGGATTCATTAGGAATGAAATGTGGCCAAACTTTTATGGGAATATGAAGATGCTCTGAACAATCTCAACTATGTGTTCAGCAGGTGCATCTGAGTTTAATAATGTAGTGTAGTAATGTAATTAATGAGTCCATAGCAAGGGGTGTCCATAGACTGCAGGATCTAGGGATGCAATTTGATTTGGTGAGGCAGCGTCAATAACTTCTGGATTCATAACTTTAGGACCAACCAAGTTATATAAGATGTAGATCTTGGATGTAAACCTGTTAAATAAGGCCCTAAGACTGAGTAAAACAGGGATTTTTGCTTTATGATGTTTTTCATCCAAAGGGTGACTTCAGCTGATCTGTCTTGCTGAAACAAACACTTGCTTATTCTCTGATTATTGATGATCAACAATTTCTGTTTATCATTACTTCAGAGTGATCAGATCTGAACAATTTTCTGCATCATTATTTCTACCAAATAGTTTTTACACATTGATTGAGGAGCAATTTAAATGGCTAGTTTGAAGACTGTCTCATACTTACAGAGATAAGGAATCCAATACTGATATCTTCTAAACCCTTTTTAATTCTATAGTTTCCAGTCTATGTGCCAGTGTGTACCAGACTTCAAAGCTGTAAGAACTCGTAGAAATCTGCAGGCTGGGATTGTTTACTAGACATTTTTTTACCCTTTTTGTTCGTTGTAAGGACAACAGAACCATCTTATGGTCTAAATGAAATGATTATAAGAGAAGTGTTGACACACCATTCCCAAAGCTGAGGAAAAAACAACTTTTGATATGACAGAGCCACCTTACAAATCTAAATGCTGTCCTGCCTACTGAGTAAGACTAAGAGCTGGTCAGAAAGTTCTGAAACAGCCATTTGTGGCTTTTAGGTTGCAGCTCAAGCGTTCTTCCTTCAGCCTCTGCTTTGCAAAACTACCTGTAATGGAAGCAGAGAGTCTCTCAGAGCAAGCTGTGAGCAAGCATTCAGACTGCACCCAGGGAGAAAGCACTCAGCAAGCAGATACCTTTCCTTCCTGTGATCCCAGGTTAAGGAATATTCAGGCTTTCTTTAGAAAGCTGATTTCAGTAGGAAGCCAGTTGAGGGGCAGATGACTGTGTAGCCAAGGCCTCTGTTCCCTTGCTGCGTCACTGGCCACGCTCTGACACCTCAACAGCCAAAAGCATTCTGGTTTATTTCCTTCACCCCCTCATTCCATGGTGAGATCTGAAGTGTTGCGATGGATTTTGAAGCTGATAAGCTTTTAGAATTTGACTTTTTTTTATTCTCTGATGTGATCAAGCTATGGATTGGACACTGACTAAGGTTCTACTGACTTTGAAATCTGGGTTTCTTTAGTCTAAAGAGATAGGAATGTTTTCAGGGATCTGTGTGAAGCTGCTGGATGACTGACTAACCACTTAGTAAAATATTAGAAAGCATGCAGAAGTCACCCACTGGTGGTTAGGCACAATCTTTAAGGAATTCTTTGCTTTTAATTTATTTTTTTTTTTCCCATAAAGGCTAAATGTGACTTCTGGGTTTTTATTTCCCTTCTAAAAGTGAGTGTGAATAGAAATATATGCCTGAAATATTCAGTTTACCTCAACGAGGAAGTCAGCTATTTCTTGGGTGGAGAATGGAAAAAGTGTCTAAAAATTATTGTCCTGTTGCCCAAGCCACTGTATGGAAGTCTGGGAACATACTGGACACTTTATGGAGCAGGGATCATCTGTAGGTATTATCAACTCCTGGTGTATTACCTACTAAACAAACACATTAGGAGCCACATATCCAGGAGGAAGGGTTCAATTGATGCAATTAATGGTTTTGCTTAAGCATCACAGGGTAATTTTCGATACACTTCCTTCCACCTCAAAGAAATAAAGGTATTTTATTGCCAGAAATTGACTTCTGCTTTCCACCGGCAACTCCTGAAGTCAAATTTAAAGATAAACACGGTAGGACCCTGAATAACACTAAATAGATCATTAATCTGGAAACAAAAGGATCATAAACTAAATGCTGATCCATCTAGCAGCTGTAAAACTGTTCACACAGATTGGAAGTAAACCCATTTCAGGGTCTTCCAACTCACTTTAGTGAAACATCAGGTTCCCGACACCTTTGAAAAAAAAGCTATTTATTCAATGCTTATCATCAACTGTAGACTTCCATGTGGTATCCTTCAGACAAATTTCCTTAATTGCTTGTAACAGTAATTAAATAGTAACCAGAAAATGAAATTACAGCTGCAGCTGGAGGAATATTTCAGCTACAATGATTAGCCTTTTCCTGCTCGTGAATGGTTTGATCACCACAGATTTCTGCATATGTGTCTAATTCAGGAACACTTGCCACGCCATGATGCCAACAAATTCCATCCTGGGGATGGAAGAGTTAGTCACAGCTGTCATGCATGTTGTGCTAGCTTTGTAGTAATTATGGTCTGGGGAAGGGGATGGGTGGGTGAAAACAAAACCAGAGTAAGAATAACTTGAAGCAAAAATAATAAGTCTTTGCATTTACTAGCTTTCTCACAGATAAAGAAATACATACAAGTCACCATCTGAAATCTGTTTAGTCTGGAAAGTCTAAATATCAATTCTGTGTATGGAAAGAGAACATTAACTGCAGGGACATGACTAAATCGTTGGTGTGCAATGCAACTAGTCCAGGCTACATGGTCGTTCATCTGTTGCTCCCTGCAGATGTAATAGTTGAGGCACTGCTTTCACTCAGCTGGGAAGAGGAGAGCTTTCAAACTCTTCTGGGAATACTAAACTCTGTCCAAAGAGAGCCTGTTCTGTGTAAAACAGCAAAGTCTATGTAACCTACAAAACCTAGGATGATTCACAGAACCATTCAGGTTGGAAAAGACCTTTAAGATCATTGAGTCCAACCATTAGCTCTAACATGTCCACCACTGAGCCATGTCCCCCAGTACCACATCTACACAGCTTTAAACCCCCCAGGGATGGTGACTCCACCACCTTCCTGAAAAAAATACCTTTTTTTTCAGCTGTGCCAGGGCCTGACAGCCTGTCGTGTTGAATGGGGTTCTTGTGCTCTAAATGGCATTTTAAAGCTCATACGGTTGACCTCAGCCCATTGATCCAGCCTACCCAGGTACCTCTGTAGAGCCTCCCTGCCCTCCAGCAGATCAACACTGCCACACAAACTGACTCAAAGTGATCTCCTCATCAAGATCATTAATAAAGATGTTAAGCAGAAATGGTCCCTGAGGTACAACACCTGTGGCCAGTTGGTTTGACCCCACTGCCCACCACTCTCTGGGCCTGGCCGTCCAGCCAGTGTTGTGCATCTGTGATGATGCTGAAATACATTTGTTGGCAGCAGATTAAGGTTCTGAATAATTATCTGGGTCTATTTTTTTATGCTACTGATTTGTATTGGGGATGTTCTGTAGAACTTGTTAATGCATTGCTCCTAGGTTAACACAGTCTGTTAGTGCACAGCTCCTCAATTAAAATTCAGTCTGTCAAAGCATCACTTTCCAAGGATTTTTCACAGTATATTTCAGTAAAGTAAAAAGAATCCATGCAAACCATAGATCATGTAGGTCTTTGAAGTGGAACGAAGCTTACTTTGCCACAACACCTTCCCAGTGCTGTGAAATCACTTCACTGAGACCTATGCCTGTTTTTCTCTCTTTTAACCCCAAGTCACTCAGAAAGAACCATGGAACAGATTCTTGGTCTACAAAGTTATCCCTCTAATATAAGTTCCTACTTTCAGACTGCATCCTTTGTTATTTTTCTATGTAGTAAATCTACCACTTCTCTATTGAAACAGAGCTAACTTTGCAATAAAACTCCACTGAAAAATCCTTGTCTCTGACCTGGCACTGCAAGTAAATTTACATCAAGGCTGCTTGATATAGTGGGACAGACACTGCCACTTGGAAATCAGAGTGTGTACTTGGCTCTTAAGAGTTAAAATCTTGTTTGTCTGGTAAAACCTATTCTTACTCCCATTGAAGTCACAAGTTAATTCATTTTGATGTTGACACGCATGCATCTGATTAATGCTTGTAAAAGAAATTTAACTCTTAATAAAGCAAAGCAAGCCAAAGGATGAGGCCAGCTCACTCGTTTGGTCAAGAATGGGAGTGAAAATAGCAGGAAAGATATTTTCATATTTTCAATACATTTTCCATATTTGCAATGAAAGCTCATGGGAATGAAAATATTAACAGCAGCATCAGTGGAATGAATGGAATTCTTCTTTCTAAACAACAGCTTGCTACTCATTCCAACTATCTGGCTATTCATGGTAGGTAATTTTCAAGCTCACATTGAATTGCTGTGAACCAAGCACTCTGTTAAATGTCAGAATGATGATATTTCCCAAGGCATCCCATCACAAAGGTGAGGAGAGGCAATGGTGTCCCAAACTCACCCTCTTCAGCGTTAGCTTTATTGTCCCCAGAAAATGTCACTTAACTATTATGTTTCTCCTCAGTTTACCAACGCGTTCAGTCCCAGTGGAGAAACCATGGTGCTCAAATGCATTGACAAAAATCTGTCTAGAATGTTCCACTTTGATGTCTCAGAACTACAACAGCAAATATTTCCAAGCACCAGAGACAATATTTTCTTATATGTCAATATATTCTATATGCAAACTGTGCACATTGTTATTCATACTTCTGCTACAGGGAAAAAAATCCATAATAGCTTGCTTTTTTTTTCTTTCTTTTAGTTTAGATAACCTCCTATTGTGTCAGACCTTTGCAAGAGCACTTTAGGAAGTATAAAGTAGTGCTGAGAGAACTTTCAGTACCATGACAGAAATTAGCCAAGAGGTCCCCACTGTTGCAGAATTCCAAAGCAGCTCAGTATTTGGAGTGTTCAATCCTCATTCTGTAGCTTCCTACAGAGTCAGTGTCAATTCTGACAGAAGCAGATGGTTGGGAAGGAAACTCCCAAATCATAATCCCAAATTTGGGAATGATTGTTCTGCTTTTACTATCTTTGGTGCTCTATAGCAGAACCTATTTTAGGTGTATTATACGAGCTGCTATCTCTTCAGGTGAGTCATGAAGTGACAGATAAAGAGCCTGCTCTTATACCCATTAAAATTGCTGTCAAAACTCTAATTAACTTCAGTGTTCTGGGATCTGAACAGGTATTGGGGATGTCTGTGAAGAATTCAATACTTGAATTCCTGAGATTTTAATAGTCAGAATTATCTTTTTTTAAATGTGTTACACAGGTTTTCTGAAAGTTTTCAGTTCTTATTACTAATCAAAGTAGTGATTCATTAATAATTACTATTAAAATGGTGAGAATTCTGGCCTCAAACCTAGACCTTTTCTTATCTGATTTTTTTTCTTTTTTCTTTTTGTTAACGAAATGTCTTAAAATAATATTTCAAATAAAAGTCTGGTGAAACATGAATGGTTTTAAGAAAGTAGCTGACATCCTTCAGGGGTCAGGGATTGGCTTGTGCCCAAGATGCAGTGATTGACAAAGGCAAAGACAACAGAAATGACAACAGACAGCTCCTGAGGAGACAATCACATCTACTAAACTTTAGTGATTATTTTCTTCTTTTAAAAAAACATGTACAAGCTTCAGATGCCACTGGAAAATAAATATTAAGCCTTATAACCTTCACTCACATTAAAGTTTATTTTAACGAATCTTTATCATATTTCTATAAGATTCACTTGTTTCCTTTTTGAAAACATTCGGCTCCTATAGATGAAGCAGGGTATCTTAAGCATGATATAAAAATATTAGTATTTTTGCTTTTCAAGAGAGATCTTTGTCTCAGCCATCTGAATGGTAGTTACATATTTCACTATTAGACTTAACCAAGGGAAGAGAGGAGAAAAAAAATTAGGAAAATGTCAGAATTAATAAGTATGCAAATGATTACTTGTCTTGCAGGAGCTCAGGCTTGCAGAAGGTATTTAAGGAGGGCATGATTAATTTCCTGATAATAGTCAGGGAATGGAATTATGTCAGATTTGTGGTTCTAATTGTGTTGCTTTCAAGTGCTCGCGAGCGGGAACGACTTTGTTGCAGCAGAGGGCAAGTCTTTTCAAATAAAACTTTAATCCCGTCTGTAAGAAAATAGAGACTTATTAATGCTACATCCCCGACATCATTCTGTCTTCTCTGGATTTATGACTACTTGAAGCAGCAGAAAATATTCCCTTTCTCTTTGCCCTTCATCAGGAGCTGGTTCCCCCGGGCATCTTTCGCAAGCTCCTCCTGAGTGCCAGCAGGACCATCACACCCTGGTGGGCTGTCCCAGGCCAGACCAGCAGGCACCCCGGGCAGTGTGGTCCTTCCAGAGCCCACTAGCTGCACTGCAAGGAGCACTGCCTGCAAAACGTGTGGAAGAAAACAATCCTCTTCTCTATTCAACAGCAGAAAAATGCCACCTAGGCAGGGCAGTCCCATCATTCTGCATGGGTAGAAACATAAATCAGGGGAAAGTGGAATTCCTGTGATGTGAGGAGAAATTAGCTTTTCTGTCTGAGCAGTGGGAGATCCTGGTTCCATCCCACTCTCTTCCTTTCATGGATCCTCAAGGTGAACTTGGATTTTTTTACTAGGTAAGAAGATGCATCTACGGGATTTTGTTCCCTCCACCTTCTCAACATCGACCACCACTACTGGAGATAATTTTTTTCTCACTTCATGTCATTAAATGAACTAGAAAGAGACAGAACATGTGGCCACTTTATTTCTGAGCAAAACCAACACAGGCACAGAGGTGGGCACAGACTGTAGCTCCTAAGAGATATCTGTACCAACCTACAGTGTTTGGGCTGTACCTAGAGCTTACTGCGTGAGGGAAGATTCAGCTTTAGGTAGACAGATTCCATTTTCTTCTTTCTAATGTTTTGGGGTACGTGTTGAAAATACTAATTAGCAGACACATTCTGTGACCTTTGGAAAATCACTGGCTATATTTTGTTCTGATTTCTACAGCATGCTAATCACAGGTGTCAATTTGGGCTGTAAACAATGACACGTGACAAAGCAACAAAGCCCTCAGTTTTCAGCTATTAGCTGATAATACCTCTAAATTATAGGTAATGGTAAATAACAGCTTTAAGAATACTCCTAATTACCACTCTCAATTTTTTCCTCTATACATCATCTTAGATAAACTCAGTTAAACTGGAAAGAGTAGGAAGTCGAACAAAAGACTGAATACCTGGCTCTTCACTTTTAAAAGAAAATAGTTACTGGAGAAAATACACCCCACAAAAAACTATTTGTCCAATGATGAGTTTGGGTTTGAATTAAGGGAAACGTTTTTGCTTCCTTCAGATTTGGAAGAGTGGATGTTGCAAAGGTCAGGGTATTTGGAAAATTAATGAGTTTCTTTAACACCATTAATATATTGATGACCTTATTGCTCCAGTTCTTATATCTTTATCAAAGTATTAGTGTTCTGTTATGTCATATACATTCAGAAAATGTTTCATTAAAGTAGAGAGAAAAGTTACCTCGACCCCAAAATGAAAATTTAAAGTCCCCAGGTTCAGATCATTCTGACAGCCTGTAGAGATAGCTAAAGTGCTTTATCAGTATTATAGGCACACAGATAAGCAGACATCCTGCTAGCCAAAGTAGGTATCTCTAACCTTCTGAGAGTCACAACCTTCTGGAAAACCATCTCCTGGAAATAAATACCTTATTTTTCTCTTTTTAATATTCTTTATCCTGTTCTTGGTTCCTTTTTCTTCAATTCAGTAGTCAAAAGCTAGATCTAGAAAGCTGAAAAGCACAAAAATTGAAAGTTTAGGATATATAGTAAATAAGGAAAAGAGTGAAGCAGAAAAATCCATAAATGAAATAGACACATAGACAAAAATACCCCACAGAACAATTTCATCATCCCCCTATCCACCGTTCTGAGAGATTTAGTAAATGCTAAGGAAATGTATCCTGTATTCTTTAACTGAAAGCTCAAGTTCCATCAGAAGCCAGATTTCTTAGCCCCACGGGAAAGCTGTCTTGAAACACACACCTTAGACAGCTCTGAGAGGGATAAAACCCGTGTCTAGAACCACAGCTGTTACCATCCCCTGCCAGAGATGCTGCTGATCATATTTAGTGCTATAAATTACTGCCTAACCTCTCCCCAGAGGTCAGAGATCTTTATTTTGTCCTCCTCTTGCACCTCTCATTTTAAGAAATATATGAAGAGATGCATGAGATAATCATGCAACTCATTCTGCATCCTCCATTGACAAGTTAACATCAGTATAGTACTTTAGGGAGAAAAAAGACATAAAAGAATATTAGATGTGTTAGCTATTTGTCAAACTATTTTAATGTACGATACGTTCCATAAAGCATTTTCTCTTTGTCACATTCTGTATGCTGTACTCTAATTGTAATTTTAGATCAGAATATGTTTGATTCATTTTAATTTTAAAAGCATGTATGATTTTTATTGTCCAGCTGTCTCCTGTTCATGAGCTGATTTCAGCCTTTACAATTGTTATGCAGTAGCCTGAAAGAACAACTTTGAGACAGTAATCTATTCTCACACCATTTACTTGGGCTATCATGGTCTTGTTTCTCTTCCCCACACACAAAAATGAACAATTTCATTCATCACACCACATCTGTACCACGGTATCTAGTAAGCTAATGACAAAAACTGACTTTTCCAGCCTGTTTATACATATGGTTCCTGTGCAGCAATGTGAAACTCCAAGGAAAAGAGTGGATGATCACTGCCCAGTTACTCTGCTACTGTTCCAGTTAATACTTTTGCTCAAAGTAAATTTGTTTTATAGACATACAGACACAGATAATCTGTTTCCTCCTCAAAGATAAAGGCAATAAAGATTAAACTAACCCCTGTACTTCCAAAGTGTATGTTTTATATACATATTTATCTCAGAAAGTCTTCGAAGACAGTGATAAGGGGCTTTGGTTGGTGGTGTTTTTTTAACCTGTGTCATGGCACCCAAAGCAGTCTGCTGAGCAGTTAGATCTAAGTACATACTTTTCTGTCACTCTGTGAAATGAATGAGCTCTAAGAAAGGAATAACTGTTAGAATTCCTCCAGACTTAACTCCCAGCAAAATCCGAGCTCTTTCTCTTCCTTTAACAACAAAAGGATGTCTAAGAACTCTCCATTCTTTTGTATTGATCAGATCCAGCCTAAGTTTTGAAGAGGACAGCAAACTTTTCCAAGTATTTTAAAATATTCTTATTCTCACTTTGTGAATTATTGTCTAGTAGAACGCGATTATCATCCTCTGTTTAGAGGTGTGAAATGGAGCAGAGCACCTGTCTGTGTCATCAGACTCCTGTCTGAACTTCAGCTGTACCCAAGCAAACTCACTGATGCTCTCACTGCTACTTTTCCTACCTGAACTACACCTGCCTTATTTATATCCCAAATAGTGGTACTTGTTGGCACAAGCCAAAATACAATCTCATTAGCACCTCAGTTTTGGATGAATCAGCAGAGAGATGCTGTGTTTCTTCTCCAAGCCCTTCGTGCTTGTGACCCTTTCCCACTTACGTGAGGAAAAGTAATTTTCAGCAATTCAACAAATGTTTGTTTTGTAGAAATTTGAGCTATTCATCATCCAGAGCTTTGCAGAAAGGGAGCTTTTGGGGCTTACTTTTGATTACTATTTCCCCGTAGACAATTTAAGCTGGAGCCTGACTAAAACAAATAGACAAAGGAACATTTTTATTTTTTTTACTTTTCTTACAAAATAGTGCATGTGGGCTTAATAGCTTCTGAGAAATTTCTCTCTTTATAAAATAGTTTCAAATTGTAATAGATAGGGCAGAACAGTTTTACTTGTATGTACAAATTCAATTAAATTGCTGTAATTATTGAAGATAATTTAATCTCTGTGCAAACCCATTTGGCATACCTACAAGGGACAGGAAATGAATAGCACATGCACTCACATACCCTGCCCTTGGAAATTCTTTGAAGCACCTCCACAAAGTATCTTTCTAACTTATTCCTTACATGTAGGACATGCGTGCTGTCAGCCAGCTCTGGAAAGAGCCTGAGAGAGGACTTTGGAAAATGCAGAAACCAAAGTGTTGAAATCTTCATGGAAGTGGAATGGTTTCAGCACATCTGCTGCTCCACTCTGAGTTTCTGCCAGCTGTACACACAGGCTTACAGGGACTGATGCATGAGAAGGGCAGTCCCTGACTCCCCCACACTTCCAACCTTTCTACTAAAGTAAAAAGCACAGGAAAACCCAGATTCCACGTACCTGATCTGGTATTTTTAACTAACAATATGGTATAGTATTAAAAAAAACCCTGTATCTTGTCTGGTATGTTTAAAAACTATTGTATCTGCCACAAAAGAGCACAGAAACCATTAATTTTATAGTACAATTGTGTATCTGAAGTGAGAAGCAATTAAAATATATCTATATATTAACTCTACTTGAAAAAGATAAAAAAGACTCTAGCTATTACAAAAAGAAAGTATTCAACATACGAGTGTATGTACAACCAAATCAAGAAAGTCAGACTTTCACCAGGTCAACGGAAAAGGGAGAATTCTGAGGGGTTTAATAGTTGCTTGCTCAGCAGATTTCATCACTACTAACTTAATTAATTGTTCAGAATATATAGAAATATTCGTTTGGTTTTTTTTATTGCCAATCCAATAAAGAAAAGCTGAAGGGATGGCACAGTTCTTACTGCTTGGGAGCACCAGAATGAACTTTTCTTAAAGCCTAAGCACAGTCTGCCAGAAACCAGGGGTCACTGCTGTGGTTTGACCAACATGATCTCCCTGTTTGACTGGGTAATGCTCCTTCAGGATTTTGAGGATAGAAACTCTGTGCTCCATGTTTATGCACAGGTGAGGTATTGCAAAAGGAAGGGCTTTCCATAACCAGGAGGACAAATCAAAAAGTTATGTATTAAACAGCTAAAAGAAAGAATCTAATAA
>JANHGL010001549.1:5799-22172 GCA_024611195.1 Ceyx melanurus
CAAAAAAATTATACACAAATCATATATACATATTTAGACAGCTATATATAATATATATATATATATATATATATACACACACACACACAAACAGTTGGGTTTACTTTGTGGTAAAAGTCATTTTTGATAGTTCTGGATTGTGACTGGCTGTAGCTGAAAAAAATAAAATTAAAATAAATTCTCTTTCTTCTCCAGTTTGTAACAAGTGACTTACTGTGTAAGAAGAAAACTTTTTTTTCTGTCAAGGTTGTGGAAATTAAGCTCCAAAAGATGAGAGGTGGTGCCTGCAATATTTTCCTACCTCCTGTGGCTGCTGGAGCCATGATTTTAAAGACAGGAATTAAGAATTTAAAAACAAACTGGAAAACTCCCACTCCTTTCACTTCAACAGCATCTGATTGACCAGATGACAACATTCCAGAGCTGAACACTTCAGACTGGGAAAATAAAAGCTTCAGATAAATGTCACAGCCTCAAACCCCCCCTGCATTCCAGTGGTGGCTGCAGTACCAGTTTGGCTTCATTTCTCACACCATGAAGGGATTTGCAGCTGGCACTGGTTAAAAAGTTTAGAAGCCTTCAGCTTCAAAATACAGTATTTTTTAATGATTTAAAAAGTGAGATACTCAAAGTGGACCATGAGAATATTGAAATATAACCAGGAGGGTCAGTCAGAATGAAGCCATTTCTTATGTAGGTGTAAGGGAGGCTATTGTCAGTGCACAGCTAGGTGTGGGTACAGTAACACTTCCTGATGCTGAGCTGTACCAGCCACCTGCTGCTATGGCAGATTTCCCACAGGTATCCCTTTCTAGATCGCTGGAGAAGTTTGGGAGATGACAGGGTTTGGTTTTTTTTTTGGGTCATGTCTTTGTCTTTTGTTTCATCTTTAACTTTCGGGTATCTAATATTTAATAAGCACATGGAAGTACACCCAGGAGAGAGGTGTTTCCATTTTAAAAGGCATGTTTTTCCCTCTTTTTCAGACAACAATGTTGTTATTTGAAGTCTTGCTTCTCCTCACATTCCATTCTGCAGCACAATTTGTGTGAGCTGTGCAGACTTCACACATGGGTACATGGTGCAGTAGGAAGGAATGTCCTGAGTCAGGTTTATTCATCATTATCTGTAAGAAGCAGGAGAGGGGAGAGCAGTGAAAAGGAGTGGCACTCACACACACTGGGGTTACAAAACAAACTTGAAACCACCATTTAGTAGGCAATAATCCAAAATGAATTAGCAAGGGGGTGACAGTTACCACAACAGCCTTGCAAGCACAGAGTACAAACACTGAACACATCATCTCTCCTGGTCAGTGAATGTAAGGGTGTTTCATCCCAAGGGGCTACCACAGTCCTTATGAAAGAGATCTTTTCTACTTTGGATTTAAAGTGTGTAAACTGGTGAGACAAGCTCATGAACCCACTTGTGACTGGCACTTGTCCTCTAGTCACCTTTATTAGCATAGATTCTCTTTAGCACATCAAGAGCTACTTGAAATGGAGATATTTAAAGCACTACGTGTACTTCAGATGTCTGAAATGTAAAGAACTACTTACATTTTTTGTGCATCTTTACATTTTTTCCCCCAGCTTTGTAAAATGCAGAATTAGAACTGAGGCTGTTCAAAATAGCCACTTGTTCATCAGCATTTTGCAAGATGAAAGTCAGCTCCTTTGAATAGGATTCACTCAGAGAACAGCTCAGAATCTGTATGCCAACATCTCAGCAAATTGCCATTTAAGCCTTTTAGTGCTGCTTTGGAAATAGCCTTAAGGCAAAATGGCAGGGCAGAGAAGCTGGGAATGAGTACTGCCTATTCTTACTGACTGGATCTTAGTGATTAGCAAAGCAAAATTGGAGAAAATTGCCTTTTTTTTTTAATTATTGTTTTTGAAATTACTTTTTTTTCTCCTCAAGAACAATGACTATGTAAGGCCATAATCTCATTTGACTCTTTATTCACTGCTATGGCACCACAATTATAAAATAATTTAAATGATGCAGAAAGATTTAGGAGCCAAGTAATCTGTGCTAAAATAGGCAGAGCTCCCAAGCAAGAGAAAATCCCCTCATGCATTACTGAACCCCCTGAACACCAAGATGAATGGTGCCTCCACATCCAGTTCTCCTGAGAAAAGGACAATTTGAGGATAAAGAGCCACATGAAATTTTATTTTCAGAAAAACAATGCTACTGGCTATTAAAAGAAGAATTTTGGAAAGAACAATTTTAGCTAAAAATTCACTTAAGATAAAATTGTTCTTAATTTTCCAAGTTTTATTCTAGATTTCCATCTTCCAAATGTGTGTAGCTGTGCTACAGAAATTCAGTAATTACACTGCACCTTCCAATGTCTTTTCCCTTTGTGAAAAAAGTCATTTTTATCTATTTAACCAATCAATATAAGAAAGCACAGACATTTTAAAATCATTTTTAATTTGAAAATCAAATTTTAATTTTTAAAATCATGCACCTGTTGTGTATGACCAAGAAAGTGAGACAAGCCTTAAATGCCAGGACACAGTGGGCTTACCTTCTTGGTAGACTCCATCTGCCATCACTAGGTGCAGAATTTTGGCATACAGGTGCTTGTGCTCATTTCCAAGAACACTCTGAACTATGGTGGAACAAATATCAATATTTTCATCTTCATCTTCATGTATAGCCTGTGGGAAAGGGCAATACACAGTGCCAAAATTAAAATGGATATAGAATTAAATAGTTTAAATTGATTAAATCAAGTTCATGATTAAGACCAAAGTTTTCCTCTAGTCCATTTCTCTGTTAATATTGTAGTGTGTCAGAAGAAAAAGCCTAAATAAATAAGCATTGATTCTAGTCACACAATGCAATTAGTCACTGGCAGATGAAACAGCCCCAGGTACTTCTTAAAATATTTTCACTGGAGGTAACTCCACAAACCTTTATTTTCTCATAAACTTCAATGAATTTATCAAAGCCTATTTCCTGCTCCAGGTTATATCTCAGCTCTTCCAAATGGCTGAAGATACTATCACATTCTTCACATTCACTGGCAATCTCTCCATCACTATTATCTGTAAAGAAAAAACAACCCAGCAGTAGAACCCCAGCAGTTTGCCTTCATCTTTAATGTTGTTTCTAAACTTGATATCCACCCAGACCTCTAAATGTCACCTGCAACTCTGTTTCTTGACAGCAAAGAAATTCTGAATCCCATATAGGAAACTGTCTCCTCTGAACCCTCCCCTGAGAGCCACTTTGCATATAGGCTTCAAAATTACAAATAGATTAACAGTCAAACATTAACAAACAGATTTAAAAATACAAGATAAAATCCCTATGCAAATTCCTTGGGCTTTTGCCCAAGAAAAATATTTCCTTAAATAAGAATCTGGATTATGAAAAGATTTATCTACCCAGGAGAAAAAAAAAATACAACTTCTCAGATTTCAAAGCTTAGATTATCAATGAAAAACAATACATGGCATTGTCTGGTAGCTCATAAACTTTGTCAATGTTAAAACTCTGCTACTTTAAATTCCTATATATGAGGGCATTGTAGAGAGGCTGGTGCTGGTCTCTTCTCACAGGGCATTAGTGACAGAACAAGAGGGGATGGATTCAGCTGCACCAGGGGAGGGTCAGACTGGACATCAGAGAAAAATTTTTCACTTAAGTGGTCACTGACACAGGCTGCCCAAGATTATTTTACCTTAAAACACTTACTGGAATGTATTTTATAGATAATGTCTTACTGGTGTATTTGCAGACTTCTATTTGTTTAGAATTGTCTTCAATAAACCAAAATGGCAGAGCTGTGGTTCAGATTAGGTACTGATTTTCTCTCTTTGTCTAAATGCACTTTATTTTAGTGCAGTAGTAAAATACTTCTCTTTCAACCAAAATTTAGAAGACATAATTTCAGGACACCACTGTGTATGGCTAATGCAAAATGCTAAAAGTAATAATATTTTTTTTCTGTCTCATTTTTAGTTTGGCCTCATTAATAGCTATTTTGGGCTCAGGACAAGGTTAATATGATGGGCACAGTCTTTGATCTTCCTTGAAGACATTTTAGACAACTAGAGAAAAAGTGACTTATAATCTAATAATAATAATTAATTAATACTAATAATAGCCAGTATTTAATGTGCAGCCTTGAATGTTGTTAGATGGTGACCTTAACACTCAGAAAGCCTAAATATGGTCAGAGTTTTTTAAACTTATAGGTTTTAAAGTTTTAAACTTATAAGTTTTTAAACTTACATATGAAAACTAGTAATTAGAGCTTTATTTCCTCATAAGTATATAAAGCAAAAACACTGCTCTGTTTTGAATTAACAACAATTAATAACTTATAAAGCAGGTGTAACAGAAATGATACCTGACTGCCATTCTTCATTAAGTGCACTTTCACTGCTGGGGTTATTGTCATCTCCTTCATCTGGCTCTGCACCATTGGTTATGCATTCCATGCCATTAGCCTTTAAAGTGGACTCCTCCTCTTCACTGAATTCCTCACTAGACTGCTCCCTGAGCAACTGTTCCATTGAGGCCTGGAGCTCCTGCAAATCTGTGTCTGCCTCCCCAGACATGCTAAAAGAAAGTTGATATCATTAATACTTAAGACAAAGCCTGTAGGGAGAGCTTATTTCTTTTGTTAAGCCAACAAATGGGAAATGTAGTTGGAAGAAAACAAAAAGACAAATATTTGAGTCTTCATTCCAACAAGACTTCAGCACTGACAGCAGGATATCATGTGAGACACAGGGAATAAAGATTAGCCAAACACATACCAGAACACTGCAGAAAGATTATTAGATTAAAAATATTATTACTAATAGAGACAGCTCTTGTCAGCAGAACATCCCATCAACTTCTTCTCTGGGACAAGACTCAAAGTAACTGGTGATTCCAGACAGGATTTTGACTATTTGGATTAAACCCCCTGCTGGTTTACTGTGTATTATTTTTAAAGTCTAACCAAAAATACTCTGATCTAAGATGCCTGTTGAAATACTTGATAAAATGGATGCACTCACTTATCCTCAGAATCAGAGGGTCCTTCTTTGGTCTGCTCATCTTCTGTATCATCTGTTTCAAGCTGCTGCTGATGCTGCACATCTGCTACACTGGGAACATCAACTAAAGTTCTGCAGAGCTTGTGAAGGTCAGGGAGTGAACACGTCCTCAGCATCTGCAGTGGTGACAGAAAGCCTGCTTGGAAATAGCACTAAAGACAGTCTGAAGCTACAAAATACCTTCCTTCAGCACAGCTCTGAACACTCTTGTAGCATGCTCAGTGTTCACTCTGAATGAAAACTGCTGAATGGTAGTGAAAAAGCCAGTTCTTCAGCTGCAGTTTACAGCAGCAGAGTGCAGGCAGCACCTGCTCCAACACCACACGGCCAGAGAAGTACTGCCACTGAAGCAGGAACCACCTTTTTGGATCACTCCTACCCAAGTGAGGAAGCATTTGAGGACTTTGCCCCATCATTTGAAAGCTTCCAGGTATGCTGAAAAATGTGTCTTTTGTTATTAGCCTGCTTGTGTTAGCATCCAGACCTGCCTCAGACAGGACACTGACTCTGCCCTGCTCCTGGCCCAAGCTCTCCTTGGTTTCTGGGTTAGGGCTGCAGCATGGGTGTGTTCTGGAAATTCCAGAAGGTTGCATCTGCAGCTACTGTGAAGCAGTAATGAACCTCCTCTTGCTGCAACCACATAAGGGAACTGTTGCTCTCTTCTATCAAGTCTACTGCAGCAGTAGCACCACCACATCTCATGGAGCTCACCTGGCACTGCACCAACAACTGTGCCAAACACTTAAAAACAGAAAAACAACTATTCTCTGTTAGCTTTTTGAACTTGCCTTTGGGTCGTTTGCATCAAAAAGCCCTGTGGAAAGTCCAATCAACAGGGAACTTTTGCCTTTATTTTTTGCTGGTGATATGGAGCGTGAGCGTGTCACAGAAGGCTCCTCCTGGGAAGACTGAGCTGACAGAACTGGTGAGGCTGTTGGTACAGCTGTGGGCTGCATCACCCTCTGGAATAAGGGCCCAGGTTGCAGAGAGTCACTGGAAGAAGTTTCTGATGTGGTAAAAGAAAGTCTGTTACAAATCTAAATAGATTAAAAAAACCCCAAGCTCTTAAGAAAAAGGTAACTCAAGTGAATAAAACGAATTAGTTTCTGTTGTACCATTAAAGGGGAGAACAGATAGCAATGTAAAAGTACGACAATACCTTTGAATTGTTTTAGTAAATACATTGGAATGGAATTTCCCAATTTTAACCTTTTGAGAATATACACCCCTCAGCTATAGCTGGTTCTGTTCTCAAGCCTTCTAGTTTCTCATTATCCAGTCCATGCTGGAAATGATGATGTCATCCACTTTCATCTGTTGCTTCTTGCCTTACACTAGATTTCTTCAAAGCTGTATCAACATAATACACCCAAACACATGAAAAAAACCCCAAATGGTTTGCTTAAGCCACCCATAAATAGCTGCAAGAGCATCACTAATGATACTTGACACCATGCTGATATGTTTTCTATTCTACTATGAAACATGCAGCCCTTCTGAAGTTAAGCTCTTCTAAAGAGCAAGCACTTCTATATAATAAAGATAAAAGGTTATAATTAGCAGCTGCTTAAAACATCTTTTTTATCCAAGCTGCAGCTTAGTATTAATTTGAGATATCTATAAACAAAGCAACACTTCTGTTAAGTAAATAGATTTCATAACATTTTAAATAGTCATTTTAAAAGGTTGTAATGTTCAGAAGCTTGACATTCCCTTCTAAGGATCAGTGTGGGCCACTGCCCTGTTCATCTATACATGGTTTGGCTTTGTTGGTACATCTTTCCTTCCAAAGTGGGAAAAATAACACCCACAATTTGTCTTCTTAATCCATCAGAAATGTTCTTTTTAGAAATATCAACAAAAAAAAGGAAAATGAAAACAGAAAACCTGTTCTTTCAAGGTTAGTGAACAGGGATGCCTCAAGGACTGCATATCACCAGCTACAAAACAAGAGACTTCAACCCACCTGGAGCTTCCTTTTGTGGTTGCAGCTCATCAAGCACTGGCTTCTCAGAAGCCGCCTCATGTCTTCTGTCCTGTTGTGCCCTGGTAGGAAAGATCACATCAGGGGAAATACCATGTAAAACAGTCATTAGTCTACTGGAATGGTATCACATGCAGTCAAGCTAACAGGGCAGGCAGGTAATGAAGCTTTAGCTAAGCTTCATGTTTTCACTGAGGTATGTAAGTCCTACTCAGTTAAAGCTGGGTGCTTGAAATGGAGACAGAGAGGGATCAGAGAAAATGAGAACTTACTTCTCCTCTTTCTCTTTTACCCATGCTTCATTGTGAGTGATGGGAAACTCTTTATTCTGGTCCTTTTTATCTTCTTCTGTTTCTTCCAACATCTCTGCTTCCAAATCATCAGGTTCTAAAACAAATCAAATCATATGCCTCACTGAAAATTAATTCCCAATAAGATGGAAGAGACTACACCTTTTAAGATTACACTTGAATCCTGTATCTTTAGGAAGTTTTGTAACCCCAGAGCTAGAAGTTTGTTTCTGATACAAGAAGAGTGTCTTACAGCTACAAACTATGCTTTCTAAAAACCTCAGTAACATTCCCCCACATGAGAGCAAGGTGCTGGTATCCAGGAGAAAAGATTCCAGCACTACTGATGAGGAGAAACAAACAAAATCCAACAAAAAATGTGAAGCTCTTTAGAACTCCACTTGTATTCCAGAGATATTTTTATTAGCAAATGAAAAAGGTTTCTGGAAGTTTACAGAATAAGGTCCTAACTAGAAGTTGTTAATAAAAAAATTACATAACTTCTGGGAAAATATAGAAGTATACAGGATCACTGAACTGGAAAACAGCCTGTAATTGAGATTACTAGAGAAGTGACCCACCATCCAGCACAACAGGTTTGCTCTGCACTTGGGTAGATGCAGCTCTTTGAGATTCCTCTGGTACAGTCATGGCAGGCTCTGTGACACTGGCTGGTACTGAAGATGGAGCTTCCTCTTCCTTCTCCCCTGACAGAGGCTTATGACCTCCTTCAACAAGTACTTCTGCAGAACCTAACACAAAATTATGCTGTAATTAACACAGTTCAATAATAAACTACAATGTGGCTACAAGCTAAGCTGAGAATTTTTGTTTCTTTAAGGGAGAACAGAAAAGTTTGCATACCATTGTGAAGAGTTTGCAATTATTATGAAGGGGAAAGCTAGAAATATTAAGATTTGAATTTGACTTCCTATGGTATAATTAATACAAGTTTATATTTGAAATAAACTTAAGTCCTTTTGTCCTTGGAGAGGACAAGAAGCAGGAGTTGACCAGACAAAAAAAATAATAAAAACCCCTTGCTGTGTTAAATCTCATTCTAATAAGAAGATTGTAGGACTTATCTAATACAATATTCAGTTTATTACATCCTTTAAAATAAACAGACTTGTTTGTATCAATAAGAAAATCCGAGACTTCTCAACAAAATGAAGAACCTTCCCTTTCTGAACATCCTTCTTAATTTCTTACCACATCCAGCCAGTTAGAAATATTGTGGAATCTTTCAGTATCAGCTTGTGCTGACATTTAGGATATTCAGAATTGAATCAACACCCATAAGTGGAAAGCAAGGACAGAATCTGTTTGTGACTTCACAATTCTTCTCTGTAGACAAAGTGCCAGTGTGGCAGTTCTTGCAGCACAGAAAATGCACCAGCTGTGCTTACCATTTACCACATCTAGTTCTTCCAGTAACTCAGTTTGCAGCTGCAACTCTGCTTCTCCTAGGATCTTCAGGACTGAATCAGTAGGGCTTTTGCCCCAGACTTTTCTGTGGGGTTCACCAATATCTAACCTGATGACTTCTCCCAGAGTTTGGCCTGTTGGGACACAAACACAAATACTTTTCTACAGTTTAGATAAACTTTTATTCACTTTCTATGTATTAAACAACCAACCTCCACAACAGCAGCAGCTACACAGCCAGAAATCATGTCACCTCACCCCAGACAGCTTAAAGACTGGGCTCAAAAACTGAATTTTATTTCTGCCAATTGCACTGAATAACAGAAGTTGTTCAATGCCAGTTAACATCTGCAACCTAATAGCAGCAAGAGAACTTTTCATCAGTTCAGGCATTCTGGAAAAATGTTTGAAACTGGTCTTAATTTTACCTGAAATGGGAAACTATATAAAGTCTCTTGTCCTGCTATCCTTTGATATTTCTGTTGTTTCTCCTTCTAAGGAAAATATAGGATATAAAGCAACAAGAAAGAAGAAAGCAAAAGAAGTTTCTTGATCTTCTAATATCCTAGCCATGTAAAACTACCATGCTGTGCAGTAAGTCTCTCACATTCTCAATGATTATTTATTACTACAATTTGAAACAGTCCCTTAGGAAGACACTGAAACCAGGAAAAAGATCTGCCATCCAAAAGGCCAGTAGAAAATCTAAAGAGGCAAGCTTGATGTAAGGAATGAGAAATGCTAAGAAGGGTGTAATAAAAGTAACAGACTTAAATTGAGAAAGCCCTCAGCTTTTATTTTTCTACTGATAACATAAAAGGCTTTTGAAGTTAAAAACTTTAAGTGATTTTTAATCTTTCTGTTACATTAGTGCCTTAAGACACAAAGCTCAAAGAAAGTAACCATGCATTTTATTAGGTAACTGGTGAAATGAGAAAATTATTTTTTCAATTTCCTGTAGGCAAATTAATTACTCAGCCTGTGCCTTATTATCAATTATAATTATTATTATTATCAGTGACCTTATTCAAAGGGACACAGAACCACCTGTTTTTTAATTCCTTACTCAAGGAACACTTGACCACCTGATTTTTAGAGGATGATGATATACAAATGATAACAAGAGAATAAAACTAAAGAGTACCTGCATTATAAAAATAGACAATACACATGGCAAACTGATTTACAATTATCATGATAACACCACCAAAAAAGCCCCAAAACCCAAATACTCACGGTCTGTTCCAGAAAGTGAATCTTCCATTGACAACTGAGCCAGAGGAACCACCAACTCAGATGCCCCAGATTCCCATTTTTTACGGTCTCCTAGAAGTGGAGGGTGGTCTCTTTCTTCTTGTTCTTTAACATCTTCAGAGCCAGCTGATTCCAGGCTATTTTTACACTCCTTTTTGCCTTCCTCATCTTCTTGAGCTTTAAGATTTTCATTTAATCTTCTCAGTATTTCCCGTTTATTCTGAAATAAGGGAATATATCTCTCACTTAAAATAGTACCTTTCTGAAAAGAAAAAGAAACTAAACAATGCAACTTTACATACTTGCATTGCAAAATCTGGCTTTTTGATTTCCTCCTCAGTTTCCTGGACAGCAGTTATATTGTCATCCTTTAAGTCCAAGAAGCATGAAAGACAACATAGAAAAAAAAGTCAGAAAAAAAAATTTGATACTATTAATAGACATAATAGTGAAAAACCACCTCTAAACCTTTTCATTAACAAATGCAGATAGACTGAAACAGAACATAATATATTTCTGGTTTTTCTGGGGCTTCTCAAACATAGAATTTCATGGTTAGCTTCTGTGTTTGAACTGCTCACTATCTGAAAGTGGTGAGCAAATGAATCAGACTCATTTTGAGCAGGCAAGTGAAAGTTCAGAGCACAGAACATGTAGAGATAAAGCCAGATATGACCTCTACAACAAAATGCCATCAAACTCCAATGCTAGCAATAAGGATTTCTATAAAAGAACAAAAAAAGTGGCAAGGATGGAGTCAAGGAGCACCTGTAAATAAAAGCAGAAGGGAGAAGTCACAACCTCAGTGATATGTAAAATAATCAAACTAAAACTGGAAGGTAAAAGTGTAGAACTTCCAGTTTTTGTGTCCAAGGCTTGTCTTCTCCAATCTGAATTGTTCTCCATGTTAACTTTTAGTTCTTTATAGTTGCCATCTTGCACTACTTTAGGACAAACTATGCACATGGAAAAAATGTGTTAATGATTTAAGTATTTGTCAGAACAGATTTTGTTTATTCGTCCAGCTATCAACAGACATCTTTATTACATTTTATATACACTATTTAGAACTAAGTTTCACTCTATTTCCCACAGTCATAGCCTTCAGGGTGTACACAGTATATAACCCTACATTATAATCCAAAAATAGCTTAGGTAAAAAACATGAGTTAGCATTCCAATTAACACAGATTTAAGTCTTAAGAAACTCAGAATTTCACTAATGGAAGCTTTAACATTGTTTTAGACAACTAGAAGAAACAACACTATCAGATTCAGGCCTCTTAAACCTTAGATTCTCTGATATATTCAGAACATGCTTTCACACTTTCTGAAAACAAGAATAAAATAGTATCTTTACTCAAAATTTACTTTCTCCCTTCCACCAGGTTACAAGCTTCTTAACTCCCCTCTTCAAGAGGCCAATGAAAATACTGGTTAGTTGTTATTTTCTTCCATTACTCATGACTGCCTTGATCAAAAATGAAATTGTAGTCCAGGGTTCATCATAAATTTATTCAAAAGTGACTGAATTTATGTTTTAGTGTACAGATGTATTTCAACAGCTTCTAAGTTTTAGTTTATTTACAATCTGTTTTTTCTTGTTTTGTGTTTTGTGTTTTGTTGGTTTTGTTTTGTCTTTTTCTTCTTTCCCTAATTAGAATCAACAATTATCCTTAATGATTTTTTTTCTACATGATCTACCCATTCTTCTAAAAATTCTTTTTCATTTATTCCCCCCCCAATTAATTTTATTCTCTTAGCAAAATACCTACCACACCCACTTCCTTCAAAGCAGAAGTCATGGAGATGACAGGTGTAGTGGGCTTCACTGGAAGCTGTGGCTTAGGAAGAGCTGCTCCAAGGTCTTGTAGTCCATGCACAGGGCTGTGTTCTGTAGCTCCCAAGTGAAAAGGCACATTAGGTTTCTTTACCCCTTCTGCTACCAGCTGTATATAAAAAAAAAAATATTCAAAAAAAATCAATTTTTCTTAAATTCTTTGCACATTAAACAGAGAATTATCAAACAGGCTCATGCACACCTTGGGAAAGGACAACAATGCCTCGTTTTCATACAAATGCAACTGACATCTGCAATTGTGAACTACTCCCAGTTTATCAGCTTCACAACACCCTGCTTTTTATAGGGGTATATTAGTAGTTGAACTTGTCACAGAAGAATGAAAAGATTAAGTACAATTGGGTTACAGATCGTTAATAGAATACTTAAGGTTATCCTAATGATTCTTATATTTGATGTGAAATCCTTGAACCCAATTCTCCAAGTCCAAGCCAAGAGGCTTCTGAGGGAATTCTGCCTGACAGAGCCTCTCCTCAGCTTTAGCAGACAAACTATTCTCTAAGCTTGAACAAAACCACAGGATAGGATTTTAGCTAAGCAAAGACATGTCACTACCTACTTTGAGTGCATGTAACAGGTTTGTTTTCTTACATGCTCTTCCCATGCTCTCTTCTCTCTTTCATAGGCTTCCTTTCTCTTGCGTTCCAACTCCTCCTTCAGAACTGCAGCCCGGGCGTTTGCCTGGGCCTGTGGAAAACAAAAAGGCACAAAAGACCAACTTAAAACCATAACATCTTAAAAAGAAACATTCTTGGATTACTTCAGCTTCCCTTCTCTCCCATCACTGTACAGGCTGTACAAATTTCCAATCAAAATCACCATGCAAGTGTAATAACTGATCTGTCAGGTTGGAAATAACTGCAGCATCTCAAAATCTAATTACAGGCTTTGATTTGCATGGTTATAATTTTACTGTATGTAGTAATCTTAAACAGACTAATGTAAAATTAGAATCTCTACTTAAAATTAGGTTTTAAGCCAAGTGCATTCACCACAAAACATTAAATATTCAGTTTAAATGTTATAAACAACATAAAAAGCATCAGTTACTGTTTCACCTCTAGTTTTAATATTAAGCATAACCTTGTTTTTACATTGCTCTTTGCAGATGATGGTGGAAAAAAATAATAGAATATAGTAATGCTTGCTATGCATTCCATGGAAGAGATAATTATTGATCCAAGAACACTACATGAATGAAGTTCTAGTCAAACACTGGATTTCTGTGAAACAGATTTACTTGAAATGCACTTCACTAAGGGAGGAACACAGCTCACCCTCCAATCCATATGTAGCCCATGTCAGCACTGCAAGGAGTTTTGTCTTCTTTTATTATTTTAACTAAACTAAAGTTGCTGGTATTTAGAATCATAGAAAGTATTGGGTTGGAAAAGCCCTCCAAAGATCATCTAGGCCAACCCCCCTGCAATAAGCAGGGACATCTCTAGGTCAGGCTGCTCAGAGCCTCCTCAAGCCTGGCCTTGAATGACTCCAGGGATGGGGCCTCCACCACCTTCTGGACAACCCATTCCAGTGATCTAAACCTATTCCAGTGATTGAAGGTGTATCTTGCTTTCCTTTCAGTATCAAAATGCTATTTCAGTTACACAACATTGACAGTGACAGGAAAAATCCTTGACTTGCTCTGCTCTGTCACAAACATATTCAAGAATCACTGGGATAGAACACTTGAACAGAGTTGTTACCTCAAGACAGTTAAAATAAAACCTGTATTAGATGTATGAACAAACTATTGATAGCAAAACACTGTATGAAATTTCATGATACAGAAAACAAATTTGAAAACAATAAGTTCCATCTCTTTCCCCACCCCAATAACAACAATTACCTTCTGCACTTCTATCTTCTTGCGTTTCATTTCTGCTTCCTCACTTGATTCCTGTCCATCAGAACTGGCAGCTTCACTCTGCAAAGTCAGTCCTTTAGAGTTATCATTCATTCATGTCTTTAGAAGTTGAGTGATCAAAGTGACTACTTGGATCATTTAGACTCTGACTCATACAGGTTATCATTTCAGTAACTCCTCACTCAAATGTAATGTCTCTTTGAACAGAATTTCACACGCTCCCCCAGCATTAAAATAACAACATGTGCATCTCTATGTGTCCATCTATAAACTGCCTATGAGAAAAGTCTTCCCACAGGGCTAGAGAATACATCTGTCAGCCACCTTCCCAAAGTATTGAAGATTATCTTTCCCACCAACCTTCTCTCCACGAAGTTTTGCTCTTATCTGTTGCCGTTCATTGAAGTTTTGTAGCCGGATCTGTCTCAACCTTGCCAAATATTCCTAAGGCAAAGAAATGAAAAAGTCTCAGTTATCCTGAAACTGTCTCTGTTAACTTAAAACACACAGGATTCCACAAGATAACAGGGTAAAAAAAATACACAGCACAATTACTAGCATCATATTAGCCTTTAGTGATCTCCAAAAAAATTCTCATCTAATGGAAATAAAGAAAATGGGAATGTGTTTCTCAACATTTTGCATCACTGAAGTCCAGGAATTGTTCTATTTATCAAAACAGGCTTAAAATATAGTCATATATTACATGCACATTCAAGATGTTTCTGAGCCAAACTGATGGAAACAGCAATTATTTTGATTATTCCAAATCAAAATAAAACAAAACAGCCACACACAAACTCTAGAACTTGCTACAGCAAACCATTCCCTAGGAATTTATCAAGTCCTTTTATTTTGTTACAGATGAACCAGGCAGGGAGACTGGGCAGAGACAGGGTCACAATAGTGCTGCTTGTGTGATGAGCAAAGTGGCAAGCATGCTCAGGCATACCTCTTCCTCCTTGTTTCTGGATTTCCTTCCTCTTGCAGCAATGGGCCTGCCTCCATAGGTATCTGCCAGGTTTTGCAGTGTACCCTGTTTGCCATTTAATAATATAGTATTTCAGGTGGTTTAGGGGAGTGAAATGATCTGCCTTACCCAGCAACTCTTCACTGATAAAATGAAATCTGCCAGTGATCTGCAGTTGTTCTGAAGTGAACCAATAACCCTGTTTTTTTTAATGTGAAACACAACTGAAAATCATGAGCAGCCAGAGAGAGAGACTAGAACTAAATTCTGGTAGGCACAAGTTTTTCAACATATGGATCATTTAACTCCGGGTTTCCTGCCTGGATTAAAATCCAAAATACTTAAATTACTGTGTCCAATTTAGACCATAAAACTCTGCTGAACAGGTTAAACCATGTTGATTTGTTAACATACAGTAAGCATACATGTGATTGTTACATAGACCTTCTGCTTTAAGATAGCATGGCTTTAGCTTTCTCAAGCTTGAGGAGAGAACCACTGGTAAGTAAATATTCCAGTTAAGTTCTTGATAGGGAGCACTGGCTAAAGACTCTCAGACTGAGGAAAAAAAGAAATCAATAACTCAAGGAAACAGCAAATTTCTGCACTTGTGTGGTTTAGTGACTGGGACAGAAGTGAAGAAAGTAAATGCAACAGCCTGTGGGTAAGAAGTGCATTCATAAGGACTCAAGTCTGGTTTCACCTTGAGCATTAAGTCATACAAAACTGGAAAGGAACATTTTCCATATTCACCTTTTCTGAAAGAATTTGGTTTACTTTTAACTTCTCAATGCATGTTCCTGGTCTTTACAAAAGCTATGTGGCACTAAAGTCATCTTGTCCTTCATTCTGGCACTCACACTAGCTCTGGTATTTTCAGCTAACTGCTGGAGATTTACATCACTGCTCTTAAAAAAGAAAGAAACTGGAAGCTATTTTTTTTGAGAACTGTTTTTCTTTCTGTACATTGTTAACTTTTGCTAATGTCAAAATGTTCCAAGAGCAGGACTCAGTGTTTTGCAATGCCATACACAGCTAGAGTGAGGCAGCACAGGAGCTCAGCAGCTGTCTTAAAGAAGAGATGACTGGAAGTATCATCAACTCCACTGCCAAGTCCAACTTCAGACTGTTGCTTGAAAATTAAAATTGAACTATATTTAACAGAAGCTGGGTAAATCAGTGCAGGTCATTCAACTTTCAAGTCTTCATACAACAGAGCTGCATATTCATTAATGATTCCTATGGGTTTCTCATCTCAGATCACTGTGATTTGGACAATAGTCTCATCCCAGTGTTAAGAACCACTGCCAGGTTGTCATTTTCCTGCACCTACAGAAGGCAGGCTGCTGGAAGTTACTTTTGGAACTGTTCACACGAGTAAAGGCTTTAAAAATACCAGTCTTGACCAAGAGAGATGTCCTTACAATACCATCTCAATCAGCAGAATGTGATTTTGCAAACCACACTGCTGCAGCTGATCAGTAGTTTAATCACATTTCATTTCAGGTTCAAGCTACTGAAGTTTAATTGTAAACCAAATTAAATTAAATTAAATTAAATTAATTAAATTAAAGCTTAATTGTAACCAAAACTTTAAAGCTATGAAGAGAAAAAACAAACAAACCCTTCTAAGTGTATGTTCTAAAATTCACA
>JANHGL010001549.1:25027-36661 GCA_024611195.1 Ceyx melanurus
CTAGACCAGGCTGCTCAGAGCCTTGGCCAACCTCACCTGGAACAGCTCCAGGGATGGGGCCTCAACCACCTCCCTGGAGAGCCTGTGCCACTGATCCACCACCCTCAAGGGAAAGAACTTCTTCCTCAGATCCCGTCTAAATCTCCTCTTCTCTGCTAATAATCAGGAGCTAGCAACTCTGGGAGCATTCTAGACACTCTCCTATGCTGAAGAGTCAAGCAGATGTAGAGAAGGCAGGCATATTGAGATGATGGGAGAAGGAATCACCTTGGCAGGTAACACAAAAAATGGAACTATGAATAAAGCAAGGAGAAGGCTGATAAAATTATCTGCAACTCCACTAAGCCAAGAATTTGGGCTGAAATACAGTTCAGTTGCAGTTTTTAGCAATCCATTTTTTTCCACTGATGTGGAAAGTCAAGGTTTCCACTGGTTCTAAAGGAACTGTGGTCAGCAAGGGACTAACACACAAACAGGTGGCACAGAACCAAAGGGCAGAGTGATTTTGAGACAGGTCCAACTACCACGTGAAACAGGACAGAACAGGAGTCTGACATGGAGGGACAGACTGAGGGGTTTTCACAGTCCAACCTGTTTGCACTGGCTTGTTTAGACACCTCCTTCAATCTTTTGGTTTTTTTCCTAACTGCACCAGGCTCTGGGAAATGGTGATGACCTGCAGGCCCCTTGGCAACTCCTGGACGTACTCCAGGTGGAATTCCTCTGTAGATAAATATGTACAGTAACTTCCATTACTTTCATCTACAGCAGACAGGTGCAGTTTCTAATGGAAGGTAACCATACCTTTCAAAAACTTTCGCCCTTAATTTGGCTTCGGCTGCTCTCATGCTTTCCCTCTGCTGTTGCATCTGGTCAAAAATAGCATGGTAGTGTTCATACTGTCCTCTGGAAGACACAGGGAAAGGCCCAACACCACCTCCACCACCATAATATGGTGCCTGCAAAGCAGAAGGGGTAGGGTAGAAAGCTCAAATAGTGGTTTGAACAAGCCCTTCACAGCTTCACCTCTTCAACAGGACAGAAGCATTAGTATGAGCTGCAACAACTCTGAACTGGTCCTGGTTTTTGTTTCCCTATTCTAACAAAACACAAACCAGACAAATTAAAAACTAGTTTTTTCTATGAGAACTCCAGAATAAGACACCATTTTACCTCCCTCTGCTAGCAGGCTAGTTATCCACAAGACACTGGTCACACATTTTGGAAGTTACTTGTAGCAAACCCTCTGAAGTATAATTGGCAAAAAAACTTTCAGCACAAAAGCTAAAAGTGATGAGTACTTTCTGAAATACTCAGAAATTATTTGTGGCCAAACACCCATTTCTTCATGAAGCTGGAAACTGTTAAGCACACATCTAAGGTAGCTGAATGGAATGAAGTGCAACTTGATTGGAGAATCCCCACTGTCACCATCCTATAATTTGGTTTCATCACCAGAACTGAGCTGCTTCCCTGCTAAAGCTCAGACCAGGGGGACATCTACCACAACCTACTGCTTTGTGCAAATTAGCTCTGTCATCCTCAGAAGGATTAGAAAGTCTACAGAACCTTCCTATGAAAATAACAACAGCAATAAAAGAAAAATAGAAATGTTGCAAGCAGCTGTGTACAGTAGTAGCCAAGGATGGATGCAGAAAGTGTGAAACTGGCAAAGTAAGGTTGTCAGCACAAGCATAAAAATGTTCCCTTTGCACCCTGGGGGAAGCAGTCAAATAGCCCAAGGCAGTGAATCTAGGGAATTTAACAACAGTGGCAATGTTCCTTCCAGAGTGATCATAAACATTTTCCATAAATTCAAACAGGTTACTGCCAATGTGACCCATTTAAGCTCAGAAGTCCTTCAACAGATCATTTGCAAATGCAATTTATCTCACATTTTGAGTTGCAGATGCTCAACTCCCATGGACAGCTCCTGATAATCCATATGCTAGAATACTAACTGATTTATCCAGGCATTCAAATAATATGTAGGTATGTTGAATAAAAATAACTTACTAGACAGGATGATAGTTTCTACAAATAGAAAGGCTTGCTTTAGACACTATGGTGTTCACCCATTATTATTAGAGCTCAGTTTCACAAGGACATTCTAAAGAAATATTATGATCAATCTCTAGGCAAATGCTCTGAAGCAGCTGCTCATCCACACTCTGCAGAACAGTTACCAAAGCCAGATCCCTGCCACTTCATTCTCTCCTTGCCCTCAGAAACAGGTTCCAGCAGCTAATCCAAAGACAAGAGGAGAAGAAAATGAAGCACCCTGCTGTGCCTTCCTCAGAGGCTGTGTGGTTTGTGTTACTGGAAAGCTGGAACAATGCTATTTGACAACATCAGCAGGTAGTGCTGGATGCACTCTTGTCATCTTGGAGAAAGGAAAAGGGTAATTAAGTGAAGAACACTATAATAGCATATGGAAACCTGGAGTGATGTTAACCCAGCAGCCTGCAGCAAGATTTGTACTAACCTATCCAATTGAGAGAAGAGCAAGTTTGCAAGCATGCCTGGCATGGCATTTTGCACTCAGTGAAAACCTGTCTAGGGAAGCTAGGGTTTGGTAACTGAGAACACTGACAGTAACAGAACTGTAGCTACAACAGCCTGTAGGTCTGCAGTGCCTAAGGCCCTTGCAATAAAACTCTCACACTTAATCAGAAACATGGTTTTTGATTTTTTCCACTAAATCAGCACCTGGTAGATTTTAAAGTCTGGGATGCTTCATTTTGCTTTTAGATTTCAGTTTTACTTATAGGATGGGTAGCACACCTCCAAATATGATGTCTATTTTGCAATAATGTATTTAATAAGCATCTACTGACACCTGTCAACTGCTTGTTTATTCCCCATATTCTTGTGCAAGAAACAGAAAATAAAGCTTTTATTTGTTTTGACTCTCCCACTAGTCACAGCTTGCCTATAAAAACTCTTCTAAAATTTTTTAGGCCAAGTATTTCTGTAAGACTCATTAACACCACAACAAATAGCTGTGTTTTAATCCATGTTCTATTGTCAGATTTACACCACAGCAACACTTGAATCCTGCACTGGCTCTGTCTGATGAAAGTACCCAGACCTTTATATTCAACTAACTTCATGAGACTACTTCCCACAACAGTTATGTTTCCATAAAGCTATGACACACATGCAAAAAGGAAAACCAACTGTCATAGGAATCAGATTAAATGATGTAATTAAATTGCATTAGAGGTGAATGGCTGAAGGGTTTACAGCTTTCAGAAAAAAAAAGAATTAAGATTTTTTTTAACCCACTCTTGAACAACTTCACTATAGCTGAACATTTATGTTGCTGAATAACAAACACTGCTTAGAAGCAGGTGTTTAATGCTGGGGAAGAAGTCCATTACATGAAAACCTGGAAGAAGATTTCAACAAAAGAATTCAAGAACAAACTTGAAGGTGAAAGAAGCAGTTCATGCATTTAGGTTCAGCACAGGAAAAGTAGCAAAAGCAAGAGTGGAGAAAAAATAAAGTGGTGCATGAAAACTATTGCTGCCAGAAAGAGAAGAGATTCAGAAATTTAGTAAGTATTAAAACTGAAAATTGCATAAGATCTCTAAAAAAAAGCCAGGGACAAGAGTCTGATATCCAGTTTCTCTTAAATTATCCATGGATTAATACTGGGCAGCCCCAAAAGTGGATCTCCAAGAGCAGATCTTTGTGAAAAGACCATGCCAGAAAGCCAAAGGTGGGGGGAGAACAGACTACACCACATTTCTGCATCTGCTGCCAACCTTAGCATCACCACTTCCACCTGAACCAAGCACACTCCTCCATCCTTGTTCCCTGGCTCTGTTTATTCGTTCCATCTGAAGGAGAAAACAATACAGGAAAACATAATTCAAGGAATCACTAAGAAAAAAAAATTGCACTTCACTATTAACACATCTTAAACATATTTTACCCTTTCCTTTTCCAATCTTCTCATTTCATCTGTCTTCAGTAAACTGATCTGCAATGAGCAAGGATTAAACATGCTTAGTATCTGGAAAACTGAACTGCTCCATATTCTTACACAACATAAAATACACCACACTGCAAGATATTTTATTAAAATTCCAGTGCATAGGAAAAGAAAAGTCTCAAGAATCTTGTCTACCTGATCCCTCCGGCGTTTTTCAGGCAGTTCTAACCTTTTCTTTTTAGAAGGGTCCTGAAAAATAAGCATATAATTTGGTATTATTACTGAGCTCTTACTCTGTTAAGTCTCTGTCAAGATAGGTTAATGTTCCAATTGGTGGCTTGAGTTCATGACAATTAAAAAAATAATAGTAAAAAAAACCAACCACTGTTACACAGTGTTTGGGGAAAAAAAAAGAGATAAGGAGGAAAGGTTTGAAGGTTTTATTTTGCCAGTTTTGCTCTGGACTTAGCTTTTGCTTTGTCTGAAAATCAACACATGATTTCAAGATACCTCAAACATTTTCCTCCTTTCTTCTCCTGGATTCATTTTCTTCACTGGAGTTGGAAAGACCTGGATAGAAGGTGAAACTTCAAATTAGACAGCACAATGCCAGAATGAGAGAAAAACAAATTCTAATTGGAAAAGAAAAAATAAAAATCTTAAACCCATGATTTATTAAGTGCAAAATGGGGTTCAAATAATTAAATATTCACAAGGTTTTAAATGAAAAGCACTGCTAGGATCTAGTGGTAAATGCTACTGTACTTGTTCATCCTTTACTAAGAGCTGTGCCCTGAGAGCTGAAGGCAGTCATTTAAAAACTTGTTTTGTCTTTATCATTCTTCTCTGACAATATAATACTGCATTACAGTCATTTCCTATTAGAAACCTTTGAGGTTCCCTAGATATTAGAATTCTTTTTTATTTAGAGAACAGGTTTATTAGGCTATCCTTAGGCTCTTTTGCTTGAGTAACTCTAACTAAGCTTCTTGTTACCTATGGAAGAGTAGAATGCAGCCACTCACTGTTGAGTGCTTGGTAAAGAAGTCCAAAACTAGCTGTATCATAAACACCCCTGGCCATGCAGTAATTAAAGGAAAAAAAAAACAAACCAAAAACAAAACAATGGTTTTTTTATAATAAGGAATACAGAGAAGATGACTGAAAGAAATCTCAAAAGTACTGTATGAAGGTATGTTGAAAAATACTTCTTATTAGCCCACAGAATTAAGTCTGGGGAAACTCTTCTTCCAACTACACAATGTCCCTGGCAGACAGCTTAGAAAAGTGACTAAAGTTTTCTGTATTTTCAAAGTTTGAGATAATTTCTGAGCAAGGAAGAAAGATGTAAAGATCATAATTCAGTCTCTAAGATCTTGGTATACCTGACAGAATTCCAATATTTCTAACAGTGGTCAAGACCAACAAAGGAACTGTAAACATGGGAAGAATGTCTAATTCAGCATTGGAATTAAAACCAAACCTAAGGTAGCAGCCTCCAGAAGTCATGATATTAAAACCAATTAAGCAAAAACTATCAATAATGAAGGAAGCCAAGTAGTACTACCACTGTTTCCTCTGCAGATGCATGTGCTCACATAAAAGACATTTTGAAAAGGACTCTCATAACATTTAAATAAGATATGAACAAAACAGTTCAATGTAAGTAGCTTACCTGTCTAGATTTAGCCAGTGGCTTCTTCTCATTAGGCTTTTTAGGTGCATCATAAGACTTCCTGATCACTAAAGGGACTCCATATTTTGCAGCAGGTTTGGTAATTTTCTGAGCTGGTGTAACTGAAGCCAGTGGTTGTTCTTGAGCTGGTCTTTTAGCTAAAAACAAAACAAAAGCAACACTCCTATTTTACAGCTCTCCAGGCTGGCCAGTGTGCCATATCTCCCCTTCCCAAGGAGGAAAATGGGTGAACTGCACTCACACAAGCTGGTGCAGAAGTGCAATATACCCAGCTGTCCAAAGCAGCTTGCTGAGACACAGCAGAACACAACCTCTGAGTTTTTCCACTCTCAACACCTCAAAGTGGGGAACTGAAGGTTGAGCTGCAATGCTTTGTTAGCCATTTGACACAGACACAGGGAAAGGTTTTGCTAATGGAATGAAGAGACAGCCTCCCTCCACCAATGACATTAATGTCAGCAGGTGTGCTCTAGAACAGCTCCAGTGCCCTTCAGGGATATTCACCTGACTTCCTAAAAATATGCCAATAATGTGGACTTGATTCCCTGTTAGCAGGGCTCTCTTACTACAGAGGAGCAAGGCAGCTGTGAAACACACAACACTATCAAAAGACACCAAAGCCTTGCCACAGCTTCAAGTAATTACAAGGAAATAAAGGAAATCTAGATTAAAAAAAAAAAAAAAAAGATAAACTAATGCAGGAAAATTAAAAACAAAAAAAAGTGTACTTTACAGGATCACTGTTTGTATTTGCAAATTTGTACTCTATATACATCCAGCTCCCCAGGGGAGGAGAGAATATTGTTTCTTTCTCTTTATTCCTGGCACTTCTAGAATCATGTGTAGGAACACACCAAACCCAAAAGAAGAACAAACCTACACATACTATCTTGCCAGAGCTGAAAGCAGAAGTCCTTTACACACTTACCTGGTGCAGCATGGGGTCCAAACTTCTGGAAGATTTTGTGATTGAATTCTTCTGCAATAAGCTAAATAAAAAGTTGAACAGTTATTCAACAGTATTTATGACTAAAGATAGAAAGAATTCCTTTCCAGAGAAGTGTGACACTGATAGTATTTACTGTAATTTAAATTTAAATGAATATTCACAACTTCAGGATCACTAACTAATGGATTCTATGCTTTCAAACACTTTTGGCATACTTAATTTTTTAAAAGCAGTTTGACTTCTTGGAGGCACACACTGCTTATGAACTTATGAACTCATTAATAAACTAGAAGAAAGCTGATATGAGCATCAGCATAGTTTTAGGCACAGTTCATTTTAGATTACTGTGTAGTTGCCAAATTTCAGTTTCTCAGACTTTGTGTAAAAAAAACAACCCAGTCCTTTAAAAGTGTTCACAGTTTTTAAGTTTCTCTATTTTTTTAAGATAGAAAAACTACATATGTGGGTATCTAGGAATAGCATAGTGTGCTGTCAGGCATATCAACTTAGAATAATGAAATATGGAAATCAGCCTTACTGGCGTAAAAGTTGGAGTCTAGAAGTTTCCAGAATAACACAGCTACTGACAGAAAAGGACCAGAATTCTTTTTTTCTTTATTTTTAATTGATGTGGATTTAGATCTACTCTTTACTGTAACTTAGTTCATTGTGAAAATGAAGAAAGAATTTCTATCAAACTGGAAGATTGATTTCCTGTAATTTAAGAGAAATGGTTGTGACATGTTGAGGATGGAAGATGCATCAAGATGAGGCTAAGGAAAGATGAGGACACCATTAGATGACACTGAAAGAAAATGAGTGTGACAGCTGTGTCACAGGATGACCATCTCCAGCTGAACACAACTGTACCAGACATTGAAACATGTAGGAAAACTTACTTTCTGGGTATGGTTTTTTGTTTGGCTGTTTTTAACATTAGGTAGCATCTCTAAGTCAAATATGCTAGTGATTCAGTCTGAAAATCTGTGCATGTATCCATACATGCCAATTTAAACTTGTTTGTGGAACTACTAAATACTTCAGTAATTTGTGATTTTTAATTACAGTTCATAGTAAAGCACTTTTTTCCTCAAGTGTGTGTAAATCTCCATGGAATACTGTTACTCTAATTTCTCATTGTGGATATTAACATTAAAATACAGAAAGTCCAGGGTTTTTTTGTTTGTTTTAGCAGCATTAGAATGAAAACTAACTCCATACCTGTGGTGTGAGAAATTTTTCAACCCGTTTGGCTATGAAGTTTTTCTCCAATATGGAGTTTACTGATGGTCTATTCCTAGGATTCCTCTTAAACAACTGTGACAGCAAATTCCGTAGGTCATAGGAGTAATGTGTGGAAACAGGAGGGAAAGGTCCAGAGATTATCTTCAGTACTAAGTTCTTCATGTTACCAGCTTCAAACTAGATCACATAAAAAAGAAAAAAAGTTACTACATATTAATGTCTATCTACATGAAAAGCTGCAGATAAAGATGAAGAGGAAAAAAAAATGACACAACGTCATAATATGGATGCCTCTGAAAAGGATTTGTTCTGATTTTCATGATGTTACAGTCCTTTTTATTTTAATAAACCACAGATCTCCACAAATAAGACAGAAAACAGGTTTTTCTTCCCTTTCTGATTGAAAAAATGGATGATAATGATATTCTTCAGAAGAACACAGAGGAAAAAAAAGGTCACTCTCTCACCCTGCACATTTTTCTGAGTACTATTCCTGTTCTAAACAGGAATGCATTAATCCATCTGCACGAAAGCTGACAGTCAAATTCATCAGATGAAAATATTGATAATTTTAAACAGTCAGCACCAAAGCCTTTTATTAACTAAAGGATATTTGTGTCACTTGAGAAAAAAATCCTTTGAAATCCCTGTTCTTTTAAAGACCCAAGAATTCTGGACTCACCGCGTGCTTCAGAGTGCACATTTCATACAGGACACAACCAAGGGCCCAGATGTCACTAAATCAAAGAGAACAGATCTTAATAATTACTTCTAGGTGTAATATTCCCAAGTAATTTGTATCTGTGAAGTTGATGTTTGAAAAGGAAAGGTTGCATTTTGAGTATGTACAAGATCCCTTATATCTTCCACCCCCCAAACCACAAAGACCTGAATAAAACCAGGATTCAACAACCAAAATAAGGCCAACCTGAAAACCGGATGAGGTTATTTGGGCTCCAGATTTTTAGACCTTTTCATCTGAACCATCCCAATCACAGAAATTAAACAAGTTATGAACAAAGGATTTTTCTTTCAATATCTACAATTGCCTGAGGTCTTCAAATGAAACACAAACCCAACTGTAATATTTTTTCTCTTTTAAGAAACCAGTTGAAATTGGTATAAAGCATTCACAGCAGCTATATCAAAGCCTAATTTGACAATTTTAATTACATTATGGATGCTGTTACCAGATGCAGCCTGCTGCCAGGACAGCAAATGCAGAAGCAAAATATCTGTATGACTTTGCAATCTGAGCCACCTATCTACACATGTGCTCAGAGAAACCAGCTCCTGTGGGTGTGATTTCATCCTTAACACAGTTTCATTTATATTAAATTAAGGCAGTACAACTACTGTGCAGATAGCAACAGCAGAGCCAAAATGAACACTGCTAGATCACATCAATAGAACATCTTACTAAAAGAACTCACTTTCTTCTCCTAACCAAAAAATGTTTCATAAAATGCTTATTAATACCTTTTATTGTTGTAAGGTTTGTTCTGACATATTTCAGGTGACAAATAGTAGGGTGTTCCTATGCAGGTGTGAGACAGCTCTGCAGTACTAGGGAAAAAGAAGAATGAATGTTAAGTACTTAACTCATGTGAAGGGCACAGGCTGTGTTTTCCTAGAGCAAAGCTTAAATTAAATCAGAGAAAACAGCATCAAAAAAGGAGTTACCTGTTAAGAACTCTGGCAATTCCAAAATCTCCCAGCTGTACTGTTCCATCTTTGGTTAAAAATATATTCTTGTTATAGAAATTTTAAGAAGAAGGTTGTTAATGAAAACGTTCACACAATTGCACATTTTTGTTGTTCTCAACATGTTTTGGGAAGAATAGTTTTCTACCATTTCTATCTAAATATACATAAATATATATATACATTCTTAAGAAGCCTTTCCTGTCCTCCCACATCACCACAGTTACACACTCAGGTAGCTACATAACAACAGCCTCATCTGATGGTACAAATATCATCTAAGCATCCCTCAGATAATTCTGAAGAAGTGCTTCAGTAGCTGATTAAGTTAAAAAATAAGTTACCTACATACCTGTGACTTGATGTCCCGATGCAAGATTTTTCTGTCATGCACATGTTTTAGTGCTAAACAGATTTGTACAAACCAGTCCAGGATCTATGCAGAAAAGAAAATAAATCAGCAGCATGTTATTTATTTGAATGCTTCCCTGATTACAGAATTACAGGTACTATCAAATCAGTTTTATAACTCAAGATTTTACCCTTTCTTCATTTATATGACAGCATAAGTACAAATGTAACAGTATTATCAGTAAGAACAGTAAGAACTTTTCCATATGAATAGTGGTTTCCAATTCTCAACTTAGAGTTACAAACATTTCCAAAATTCCAGTATCATGCAATGTGTAATTTTTACTTTTCTGTCTCAAGTTCTTGTAAAAGTGATCCAAAAAATACAAAAATGAATAGGTATACCAATTATATCCAAAATGTTTCATGATTACCCTATTCTAAATGCTACAAGTAAATGGAGATCTTACTGGATAATGACACAAAAGCATAGAAAATTTATAAACAAGGAAACTTATGTCAGTTAATTAGAAAACCTTATTTTAGATTAAGGAGCCATGTCTACCAAACTGCACCAAAATAACTTAAAATATAAGAAAGTGTTATGCAACAAAACACTACCTGATCTTCAGAGAATAAAATTCCTTTCTGGGCATTTATTTTTTTAAAGAGGTCTCCTCCTTCACAGTAATCCATCACTATGTAGAGACAGCCATTTTCTGTAAAATACACCACAAAGTGTTTTAAAAAAGAAAGATCTCTTTCTAACACAACTTTCCAAAGATCTCCATTGCAGAAAAAAAAAAAAAGAAAAAAATAAAGAAGCAAACTGCAAGTTAGCAAAACCACCAGAACTACAGTGCTCATGTATTAGGGATAACTCTGGGAAGAGCTAAATAAATGCAGAATTATCAGTAACAGGCTGCTCAAAGGAAAATCTCTTATTCTTATGAGTTAGTCACAGCACTTAAACTCTAGAGTCAAAATTAATTAAATAATCTAAACTGCATAAAATGCACTCCCACATAATGCCTCTGAAATCTGTTTTTCAAAACATCAAACTCAAAATTTTTCTTTTGTGATTACAACCATTTGTATTTTGGTTAAGCTTTAGAATTGTTATTGCTTTAAAATATTATCCTAGGAGACTGGATTTCTTGCAGACCTATTGATAATTATCTTTCATAAATCAAATCAGTGTGTTCAAAGTCAATGTGCTCAAGCAATAAAGATGTGATATGAAGTTTTGTGAACTACAAATTACAGGATTTACCTTATAAGAGGAAAAAAAAAATGGAAAAAAAAACATCTTAAAGAACAGGCATCTATTAAAGAGAAGACAGAAAAAAGTGTGGAATTCTATTTCTCCCTCTTTCATAGCTTGGTGCATTAAACAGTCCCATCTACTTTTCCAGCTCTGTAATCAATTATATGATCCCAATTAGTGCAGACTGCATTTGAGATAAAGTTCCTCTTGCTAGGTGATCAACACCCAAATTTAGACTGTACTCAGATTTAACACAGACAAGCACTCAAGTTGTTAAGGTATACACAAGTATTCAAGGTGACTTACACTCTGGAGTGTAACATAACACTTTCATTTAAGCATCAAACAAAAACTGGTTCATGTAAAGGAGAGACACAAACATTTATGTTTAATTGTTGCAAATGTTTTAAACAACTTTTATTTTTAGATGTGGAGAATTGTGAGAGAAAAAATAAAGAAAAAACCTAAATAATATAATAATT
>JANHGL010001551.1:0-25210 GCA_024611195.1 Ceyx melanurus
AAAAATATATATTAGGTTTCTGGAACTATTTAGTGAAAAAAAAATATATTTAGGTTTCTGGAACTATTTAGTGAAAAAAATAATAAAATAATATTTAGGTTTTTGGAACCATTTAGTGTTAGAGACATGGCATTGTCCCTTGTTTACATGCTGTGCCATATCTAAGGTTTGTGTGAGGTACCACCCAAGTGATTATCACCCATGGCAGTGCCCCGAAGACCTTTTTTAGCAGTAACATTAGTCATAATTAACATATTAAGCAGTGGAATTGCTGGTTTGTTTTTTTTTTTTCTATATTTAAACTGCTTATTAAAGCCACAGGTGCTCCAGTGACTGTAAGGAAAACATTGGCATGCTTCCAGCTGCTTGGTTTTGATCCGTGTGGGGTCAGAACAGGTTTGAAGATATTAATCAATATTTAGACCTAATAAGTATGAAAGGACTAAAGTAATTTCAGGGGCTTCCAATATGTTGACTTGTTCAAATATTACATAATAATACTCAAGATTTTTCAGACCATCTATTCCAATCCTCTTGCTCAAGCATGGTCCTTGCTCTCTCTAGGATATTTTTTTTGTCATGAGAATAATTGTTTGATCTGCTGAACTAACCTCGTACAGTCAGTTGTCTTTACATAGCCATTGAATCAAAAATCAGATGGAAACTACCGATTTTTATGGAGTTAGTTAGTATCTCATCACTTCATTTTTTGAAGACAGTTGGATTTTAATTTAATTTAATTTGTCATTTGTTTTCTTGCTGCATTACAAGAGGTAGGAGGAAAACACGGGTTGGTTTGCTTTTTCATTTCCCGATTTTTGGTGTGTCTCTTTGCCCTAGATATTGAAGCACAGATCCGAGAAATTCAAGGGAAAAAACCTGCTCTTGATGAAGCACAAGGAGTGGGCCTTGATTCCACAGGATACTATGATCAAGAAATTTATGGTGGCAGTGACAGCAGGTTTGCTGGATATGTCACTTCTATTGCAGCAACTGAACTGGAAGATGTAAGTGAATTTCATGTATTTCTTCAGGCCGTGCATTCAAATTAATTGTGAGTGGTTTTCAGTAGCAGTTGCTGAGGTAAAAACAGTTATTGTCATTAAAATAAGATTGGACTCAATATATCTTACCCAGGAGGCTTCTGAGTTCCAAGTCTGGCTTGTACTTCATGAGCTGTAGGTCCAAGCAGAAGGCAAAAGCTTGTAGCCTGGTGCTTAATTATTCCTTGAGGGTGAATAATTAACTTTGTTCTGTTGTTGCTGCCAAGTTAAAAAATGCTGGCCAAAAAAAAAAAAAAATTAAAAAAATTAATAAACCTGAGCCAACAAACTAATATAAATATTTTAAGATTTTGATTTCTACTTAATTTCTGATTTCAGAGCAATATTGGCTTTTTTCCCTGTGTGATGATGTTCTTATGTCCTCACTGTAAGGTTACTTTGCTCATTGCTAATCCTAAACATTTTAACCACATTTTTACTTGCAGGGACAGTCAGAAGCTCCACTTCTGACCATAAACACATAGGCCACTACCAGAATGAACTTTATTATTAAGAGAAAGATTGTTAGGTTTCTGATTTTTCTTTTTCACTGCTTCTGAAGATTTTTATAGGGCTATTTCCTGACATGTTATATCTAGCTAAAAAAAGGTTTTAAATTTCTGTGCCAACAGTGGAACTCTGCCCACAGTGCTAACACAAAATAAAAAATTCTTCTATAAATGATGTAGGCAGCATGCTTGATTAATTGTAGCATATTGCAGAGTACTTGAGAGTTGTAGAGAAAAAAGTTATTGTAAGTTGATGTTGGTAGGTTTATCTGATTTAGCAGTTTGGGAGTAACAAAGAGTGGTATAAAAAAACTTGGTAAAACTTGGGAGTTGACTATTCCAGCAGTTCATTGTCACCTTTCCCATCACCACAGCGTTTTAATTGGACATTATTGTACCTAAATATCAACATGACACATGTGCCATGTCTTTTTGCTGCCAGGATGATGATGACTACCCTTCAACAAGTTTGCTTGGCCAGAAGAAGCCAGGATACCATGCTCCAGTGGCACTGCTTAATGACATACCCCAGTCCACAGAACAGGTACATCCAAACTGAAGGCATGAGGGAATCCTGTTGCATCTGTTGTTGAAAAGAAGGGGGAAAAGGGTTTTTTGAGGCTGGATCCTGCACATCTTGTGTTTTCATTTCCCCATGAGCTTGTTCCTGCTTTAGTTTGGAAGCTGACAGCATGAAATGCTTTGGGAACAAGCGAATGGTCACCTAGACCAAGTCATCCAGGAACAGATCCAGGCAGGTCTTGAGTGTCTCCAGAGCAGGAGACTCCACAACCCCCCTGGGCAGTCCCTGCCAGGCTCTGCCACCCTCACTGGGAACAAGTTCTTCCTTGTGTTTCCCCTCAACCTCTTGTGCTCCAGCTGACTCCCATTGCCTCTTGTCCTGTCACTGGATGACACTGAGCAGAGTCTGGCTCTATCCTCCCTACACTCACCTTTAACGTATTTATCCCCCACTTTTTCCAAATAACTGCAGCAAGACTGATGATCCAAGTGCTCCTTGGATGGGCCAGTTACTCTAATGAAATGTTGGACCAGATGGATCTTCTAGGTCCCTTTCAATCCCTAACACTCTTGATTCTGTGAACAAACTTCTGGAAGCAGCTGGCTGCTGGCGGAAGTTTTTCCATCAGAAATCCCCCATTGAAAAGAAAACAAAATTCCAGCCTTGTGACAAAGCGAGGCAGCCTCTTTGGGACTGCTGGGAATAAAGGGGGTGGGCAGGCAGGTTTGGTGTGTGGGTGACCAGCTTTGCTTCCCCCTCCCCAGTACGACCCCTTTGCCGAGCACCGGCCGCAGAAGATCGCGGACCGTGAGGACGAGTACAAAAAGCACCGGCGGATGATGATCATTTCCCCCGAGCGCCTCGATCCCTTTGCAGATGGTAATTGCTTTTGGCCCGTTTCTACCCTTGGTGCAGTGTTTTGTCTCTCTGTCTTTAGCCCTTTGAGTTCTGTTGGCATGCTTTCGAAGCTTAGTTTTGTTGTAAACATCCCCCTTTTCATAGAGATGTGGTTGAAAACCTAGATGCCATATTCTTCATCTTTATAATACGAGTTTTCTTTCCAGGTAGAAGGACAAGAAAATAATGAGCCATTGCCATAGAAACACAAAGGGTTAAAGGTTTCTCTTTTCATTTTGTTTTGGGTTGTACATTATGCTTTGAACAACTTTGTGTATTGAGTGCTCAGATTCTTTCAGTACCTTGAAAGTTTTCATTCCAAGTGGTAGATGTGCAGGGTTACTGCTTTTGAAATGCTAATTCTCCAAATAGAGCACCTGGTTCTTACCATCCTGTGTAAACATAGGTGGTATAGCTAAAAGAGACAAAAGCATATGTAAGACTTTGATACTATTAATAGTTCAAGTCTATTCTGATAATTTGAGAATGCAAGTCAGGAAAAGGGGTGTTAGTGGGTCTGCCAGAAACTTTCTCTAGGTGTGTGAGTTTCAGGCATGGCAATAAAGTGCCTGTTGGCTTTGAGATTAGTAGCTGTTTTGCAGGTTTTACAAATGAGTTTCAGCCTGCATGACTTACTAGGGATATTAATTATTTTACTTGCTTAATTGTAATTGATATAAACATGTGTTGTCAGAATTCACAGGCCCATACTAACTGTCCTTAATTTCTTTCCTACAGCAGTACTGCTATATGCCAGTCCTGTCTGCATTCTTAAGGGTGCAGTTCAACACATCCTGTGTAGATTATGGTGAAAAAGTATTCCAAAGGAAAGTCCTATCAAAGCTAGTGTCAGAATGACACAGCCAATTGGGCAATGATCTTCAGCATAAAAATGTTTAAGAAGTTGATGGTTTTTTCCCTAAATTACAATGCTGTACCACTCGTATAGCAAATATGCACATTTTTTATTAAAGAAAAAGTGCTTTTTCTTGACAAATCTCATTTTTTTTTTATAAAGTTGGGCTTCTTGTAAAGTATTAAAAGGTTAAGTTTAACGCAAGATACACAGCATAAAACAACATATGGTATACAAAAGCCATTACCTGTGAGTATCTTTGTGGTGATATGTGTACTGTATTGCATTCAGCTCCCAGTCACAACTATACCTTGAGAAGAGAAGAGGGGGAAAGTGTCACCAGAGAGTTTTTTGGGGTTTTTTTGTTTTGTTTTTGGGTGGCTGTTGTTTTTGTTTGTTTTTTTTTTTTTAATTTAATGAAGCCCTTTTACAATATGACATTAAAAGATCTGGGAGCCATGTCCAGATTTGTCCAACTTAGAAACGGGTCTTTATGAGAAAACCTTTTAAATGTTACTTACGTGTGCAGTAGCTATTTCTAGTCAGATAACAACTAGGATTGAACAGCTTGCACAAGGTAATGTTTTGAATATAAATATCTTTCCAAAGTGTTACTAATGGTAAAGAGATAATTTTCTAGGCTTCTATTCTGCTGCTTGAAGTCAGAACTGCTGATGGAGACAAAGGCACGAAAGTGTACGTATTCCGGATTAGCAACCCAGGAACCCATCACTTCTGAAGACTCTTTAACTCTGTTGTCATTTTATCATTTATATCTGCTTTAAAATATTTGTTTGGAACTGCAGTAGTCATGTTTGTGTTCAAACAGGTTAAATTGATCAGCAAACTGAATAAAAAGTAAGATACAAGTAATTTTTTAAATTTTTCAATCAAAAAGTAAAATTAAATGATCATGGAATAAAATAATATTAGAGCAGGACAGTAGTAAAAAGTCAGTAGTTTCTGCTTATCCTGCACTCATTGTTCTCTGTTCCTGTTGCTGTTCTCTTCCACAGGAGGGAAGACACCAGATCCTAAGATGAATGCCAGAACATACATGGATGTTATGCGTGAACAGCATTTGACAAAAGAAGAGGTGTGTGGAGGGGAGAGCTTTTCACTTGAACTTGCTTTCAGAGGCTGGAAAATGAAACTCTGTTAAGCAAAGTGGGAATGGAAATTGTTTTTTGTCTTGACTTAGAAGTCATTTTCTTGGGGAAAACCTGTTTCTCACCTGTTAAAAGTCAGTAAAATTTAAAGAGGGTGGTTCTGAGAAACGTCTGTTCTCTAAAATACCTAAACAATGCAGGGAGAAATGATTTCCTTTCAGAGGATGACACAAAACCTGTTACTGTTTTTGTGTGTAAAGGGAATCCAGGGAGCTTTTAAAAGGCTTTTGTTGAAGCACATAAAACCGATCTGAAGATCTTGCAGTTGCAGTGATCTCTGTAGATTTATATTGATATATCTCACTTGACTTGCCTCAACTGAGGGATTAGTTCATTATCCTGACAGCCATACTGCTTATAGGTTTACTGAGGAGTGAAAAGCCAGTATGAGTTAGTGTTATTACAGTGTAGTTTCAGAATTTTAAAGAAGAAATTATTTAAATAAGAATTTTTATGTCATGGGATGTAACTCAGATAAACTCGTTTTCTTGGTCATCCACCTTTGCTGGGGTGGAACTTGTTTGGTACAGAAGTATCATAATTTTAAGGCACATACATGTGGCAGAAATGGATAGCAGTCTCTGTGCATATGTTGCAATAATAGGTTTTCTAAGAATCAAAAAGCCTCTCAAACATCTCCTGTCAGCATAGAAGAACTTGAACAGGAACTGAACTTGAACTTAAAAGAGTAGCTGATTTTCTATTTGAGCTAAACCTCAGAAACAGCTCAATAATACATGATACAGCTGAAAAAAACCTCTTTAAAAGGTAAGATCTGAAGAGGCCTTAAATATATTTCTAACATTTGGTTTTTTGTGCCTTGGAATAGAGGGAAATTAGGCAACAGCTAGCTGAAAAAGCTAAAGCTGGGGAGCTTAAAGTCGTCAATGGAGCCGCGTCCCAGCCACCCTCAAAACGCAAACGGCGTTGGGATCAGACAGCTGACCAGACTCCTGGTGCTACTCCTAAAAAGCTCTCCAGCTGGGATCAAGCAGAGGTAAGAATCAGCAGCTTGTCATAAGAGTGAGTAGCAGCCTGTTTCAATATGAGATGCACTAATGCTTGTGGGTTTGTTGTGCAGACTCCTGGGCACACACCGTCGCTGCGGTGGGATGAGACTCCGGGCCGTGCCAAGGGTAGTGAAACTCCTGGTGCCACCCCAGGCTCTAAAATCTGGGATCCAACTCCTAGTCACACACCAGCAGGAGCTGCCACACCTGGAAGGGACACACCTGGTCATGCAACACCAGGCCACGGAGGTGCCACTTCCAGCGCACGGAAAAACCGATGGGATGAAACACCCAAGACAGAAAGAGGTATTTATAGGCAACTGTTAAGAGTGGAGTAAGTGTTAAATGGTTAATTGCCTAGGATTTCTTCACCTTTAGATTCAGAACTCGGGCAGTAAGTGACATCTAGTGGTGAATATGAAGTAGTGTTTTTATCTGCATTGGTGGAGTCGATATCTATCCCATTAGCTTAACTCACATCTTTGAAAGCACCTCAGCTCAGCAAACAAATCAAAATTTTGTGGTATATCCACCAGCCTGCTTCAGGGTGGGATTTTAATGTGTAAAGGACATGATAAAGGAGCTCACGTTGAGTTGCTTTTCATTAAATGTTTGTATGTGGTCTTGAAAGGATTAATTTTTTCAAGACATAGGCAGTAAAACAAGTTTTGGGTGCCTTTTCTCACCTGCCTAATTTTATTAGGCTTAAGTATCAGGGAATAGGAAAGCACTGTTTTCCTTAATGCTTTTATCAAGGAAGCATGTGGAGTACTTTACCCAATTTCTAGGTTCTCTGAGTTCTTTTGTATCTTTTAGAATTCAGCAAGAAGATGATAGGCTTTCTTGAGAAATTGGAGTTATCTTTGGATGTATTTCTTGTAGTGTCTGTGGCTTTTCAATATTCAGTCTTTTTGTCTGGTGCATTTGTGTGATTTGTGTAGACAGGAGATACTGAAAATGGAAATGGATACCATAGTTGGAGTGTGTACCCTTCAGCTGTCTGCAAAAATCTGTTGGGTTGTTTTTTGTCCTAGATACTCCTGGCCATGGCAGTGGCTGGGCTGAGACACCTCGTACAGATAGAGGTGGGGACTCCATTGGTGAGACACCAACCCCAGGAGCAAGTAAAAGAAAGTCACGTTGGGATGAGACACCTGCCAGCCAGATGGGTGGCAGCACTCCTGTTCTGACACCTGGCAAAACACCCATTGGCACACCAGCTATGAACATGGCCACCCCTACACCAGGTAAGCCCAATCCTTCCTTCAAGGCTTCACTTTTGTGAAGTGTGTTATCTTGCCACAAATTTCAAATGCTAGGAAAACTTCGGGGTAAGAGGACGTTTGAAGATTTGTAAACAAGCCATCTGTTTCAGCAGAGAGAAGATTGAAATAAAAATAATTTATTTGTAATTAAAACACAGGTCACATAATGAGCATGACTCCTGAGCAGCTGCAGGCTTGGCGTTGGGAAAGGGAAATAGATGAGAGAAACAGGCCACTTTCTGATGAAGAATTGGATGCTATGTTTCCAGAAGGATATAAGGTGATTCATCTGGATTACAGTACAGCACACCATGATGATTTGCTTGTTTGTTTCCTGCCAGGGGATAGGTATTTTAAATATTATTACTATTTTTTAAACCAGTTTGTCCCAGAAGCAGAATGTTTCATGTGAAATATTGGTTACTGATTGTAGACATTTGCTTGACTCAGTTACTGTTCTGTGATTCTGTGATTCTGTGATTCACTGTCAATCCATTCTAAAGGGAGAACTAAAGGTCATCTCAAAGGCCATTCTGCTGCTCAAGTTTGGGAATGCCCCTCAAGGTCAGAAATGAACTCTGAATGGATATTAAGTCTAGGTGCACTGGAAGAGACTCATAAATCTTAAGTCAGCAAGTATGCTGTGTTGATACAGATACCAAAATGGTCTTTTTTACTTCGTAAAGAGACTGAAAAGTTGATTATCCAAGCTCTCAGCAGTGGAGGTCAGCACCTGAAATGCTGTAAGACAATCACTTGGTGGTGATTTCATTTACACTGCTCTGAACAGGGATCCGATGTGTGCAGCAACACTCCTCCAAATCCCCCAACACAGCAAATGGTGGAAGACCAGAAGTTCAATACTGAGTTTTTATCTGATAGCTTCCTCTTTTTGTACCTGTTGTGCTCAATGTTTCCTTGGTCCTGCAGGTCCTCCCCCCACCAGCTGGCTACGTGCCCATCCGCACACCGGCCCGCAAGCTGACGGCCACCCCGACGCCTTTGGGTGGGATGACTGGGTTCCACATGCAGACAGAAGACAGGACCATGAAGAGTGTCAATGACCAGCCCTCTGGCAACCTTCCGTTCCTGAAACCAGATGATATCCAGTACTTTGACAAGCTGCTGGTAAATGAGAGCTCACTTGTGCTGAGGAAAATCTCCTGGTTTCCCTTGAATATGTAGCAATGGCTGTTTCTCTGTAATTACTTGTAGGTTGATGTTGATGAATCAACTCTGAGTCCTGAAGAGCAGAAGGAGAGAAAAATCATGAAATTACTTCTGAAAATCAAGAATGGCACACCTCCCATGAGAAAGGTGAGGGGAACTGCCAGGTGGATTTGTCATTTCATGTTTCAAAAAGCTCTGTGTATTCTCAGGTTTATTTCTGGTTGTCCAAGGGATTCTCTTTAAGATAATCTCCAGAACTTTGATATCTTGTTTAGTTCTTCCTCTTCTGTATCCATGTGGCTTTTTGTTTGTCATTCAATGTAGTGTAATATTGCTGCTTGTTGTACAGGAATGGCACTCACCAAGTAGAATATTTCTATAAATACTATAGAATATTTTAATTACAAACTAGATTCATGGTGCTTTTTGCTTGCAAGGTCTTTGTAGCGTTGTGGATTTTGTTTCTTCCACGTAAATTAGCAGTGCAGCTCTTAGTTAAGTTTCAGCCTTACATTAGCAGTCTTTTGGCACAGTTTTGCTCTGAATTGACCACAGCACCAAGCTGCCTAGGTGCAAGTAAGTGCTCTGTAAGATACTTTTGAGATGGAATATTCTTAACGTGAGACCAGGAGCATGGATTTCCTGAAGTTTGTAGTTAGAGTGACTGGCATTTTATCTTGGTTGATCTCCACCTGTCTGCAGTGGCTCAGTGATGTTCCCTCAGCTGCAGTGACAGGCTGTTTGTTCCCATCTAGGCTGCCTTGAGACAGATTACAGATAAAGCTCGGGAGTTTGGAGCAGGACCATTGTTCAACCAGATCCTGCCTCTGCTGATGTCACCAACCCTCGAGGATCAGGAGCGACACTTGCTCGTCAAAGTCATCGACAGGATTCTTTACAAGCTGGATGACTTGGTCCGACCATATGTGCACAAGGTCTGCTGCAGCTTTGGGTCACCTTTGCTTTGCTCTTTCTTAGCATTGCTGGGAGAAGTACATATTTTATTTTCACATCAGAAGAGGGCACCATGGTTTTTAAATAGAACTTAAGCCAAACTTTGAAGTTCTCGTGTGACTGAAGTGTGGGCTTCATAGCACCAAGGCATGATGTAAAAAAGGATTTATGCAGACTCAGGGTTGGGAAGGGGATCTTGCCTGATCTAGGTAGTATTTCTGGGCCAGGTCTTTTAAGAGATAGAGCTGCAAAAAGAGTAATAGATTGCAAGCTTGAAGCTTGGATGAATGGAATCATCTCTGTCTCATGGGAATCTGGTAGAGCTGGAAATAGTACTAAAGGTATTGGTGAAAGCAACTAGTAATCTGTTCATCTTTTCCAGATCCTTGTTGTCATTGAACCATTGCTGATTGATGAAGACTACTATGCTAGAGTGGAAGGCAGAGAAATTATTTCAAACTTGGCTAAGGTAAAGGTCTTCCTTTGTTAAAGCACTGGGTTAGCTTAAAGCTGCATGTTTATAGGCATGGCAGAATAATTCTCTGCTGTTCATTGTGGTTTTTTCCCTCAGGCTGCTGGTTTGGCCACCATGATCTCCACGATGAGACCTGATATTGATAACATGGATGAGTATGTCAGAAATACAACAGCTCGAGCCTTTGCTGTTGTTGCCTCTGCTCTGGGCATCCCTTCTCTTCTACCCTTCCTGAAAGCTGTCTGTAAGAGCAAAAAATCCTGGCAGGCCAGGCACACTGGTATCAAGATTGTACAGCAGATTGCCATTCTTATGGGCTGTGCCATCTTGCCTCACCTCAGGAGCTTGGTTGAAATCATTGAACATGGTAAGTTCTGACTTCACAGGCAAAGATTCTTCTTGGTATATTTGTTTGACACATTTTTCATCCCCCAGTGAGACACAGTGATAGGAAGTTCCTTGTTTTGTGTGTTCTTTTGTCACTGAGAAATAGTTCACCTGACTCTGAAAGAGTGGTTCAGTTTTGCTAATAAGAAGTGAATCCCTTTTGTACTGCCCCTCTGTTTTTGCAGTTTTGAGCTGAAGTGCCCAGGGGTGGAACTAAACACCCTGTTCTCTTGCAGGTCTGGTGGATGAGCAGCAGAAGGTTCGCACCATCAGTGCTTTGGCTATTGCTGCCTTGGCTGAGGCAGCTACTCCCTATGGGATTGAGTCCTTTGATTCTGTTCTGAAGCCTTTATGGAAGGGTATACGTCAGCACAGAGGAAAGGTAGAGCTGAAACACTCCTCTTTGTTGGAACTGAAATGGATGTGTATCTCCTGTAACTCATGTGAGACCGTATTTCTGTCTTTAACTAGGGTTTGGCTGCCTTTTTGAAGGCTATTGGTTACCTGATTCCACTCATGGATGCTGAGTATGCAAACTATTACACCAGGGAAGTCATGCTCATCCTCATCAGAGAGTTCCAGTCTCCTGATGAAGAAATGAAAAAAATTGTGTTGAAGGTATGTCAGAATGAGGGCTGCACTCGTATCAAATAGGCCTGGTGTATGCTTTTCTGAAGCAGCAAATGCAAATCAAACTAAAACAGAGAAAAACCCCAGACACTAATTGAATTTGTTGGACTTTTCTTTCCTGTCAGGTGGTGAAGCAGTGTTGTGGTACAGATGGTGTCGAAGCAAACTACATTAAAACAGAAATCTTGCCACCTTTTTTCAAACACTTCTGGCAGCACAGAATGGCCTTGGACCGAAGAAATTACAGACAGGTATGGTGTTTTGTCAGCTGGAAGTTTATTTACAGTCAAGCAAAATTCCCATTAGGGTGTTCATTCAGGCCTGTGTCTTGTATGGACTGAAACTGACTGTTTGGAGTGGCACAGCTAGAAGGTTCACAAGTTCTTAGGAGATAATCAAGACATTTACAGTGTGAATGAGCCTCTCTCAGTTGTATGCTGGGGTCTAAGATCTGTTGGATGCTTTCTAAAGGTAAAAGCAGTTGTTTGTAGTGGGCTTAACATGCATGATGCTGTTTGTTTAGGGAGATGTCAGGGTGTACAAAGTAGATGTGAACAATGCCTGCTTCACACTTGTGTCTTTCAGTTAGTTGATACGACCGTGGAGCTGGCAAATAAAGTTGGAGCAGCAGAAATTATTTCTAGGATTGTGGATGACCTGAAAGATGAAGCTGAGCAGTACAGGAAGATGGTGATGGAAACCATTGAGAAGATAATGGGAAACCTAGGGGCAGCAGACATTGATCACAAACTGGAGGAACAGCTTATTGATGGCATCTTGTATGCCTTTCAGGAGCAGACCACAGAGGTATGCCCAGGGTGTTTGGTTCACTAACTGTGAACTAGCTTGCTGTGACATCCAAATGTTAGTCTCCAAGTTTAATTTTTAGCATGTGACTGAAGTTTTAATGCTCTAATCACTGAAACCCAGACACCATCTCTGCAGTGTCAGCATCCCAACAGCAATCTCAGCTGAAACTGAGGCATTGCTCTTGCTCTGATGGTTGCTGTTCTCACCCACAGGATTCTGTGATGCTGAATGGTTTTGGCACAGTGGTGAATGCCCTGGGGAAGAGAGTGAAGCCCTACTTGCCCCAGATCTGTGGCACAGTCCTGTGGCGTTTGAACAACAAGTCAGCCAAAGTCAGGCAGCAGGCTGCTGACCTGATCTCCCGCACCGCCGTTGTCATGAAGACCTGTCAAGAGGTATTGGACTCACTTCCCCTGCCACGTTTGCTCTAGTGTGGCAAAGAGATGAGAGGGGGGCGTGGGGAAGTGGAAAAACCTTCTAAATCTTCTTCCCTGGTTGTAGGAAAAACTGATGGGACACTTGGGTGTTGTGTTGTACGAGTACCTGGGTGAAGAATACCCTGAAGTCCTGGGCAGCATCCTCGGAGCACTGAAGGCCATTGTGAATGTCATAGGTATGTTTGTCTGTAGATTCTGTTGCAGAACATAATGAAGAGGCACCCTAAAACTAAATACACCTCTTTGAATCAATAGGTATGCACAAGATGACACCACCAATCAAAGATCTGCTGCCACGACTTACCCCTATCCTGAAGAACAGGCATGAGAAAGTCCAGGAGAACTGCATTGACCTTGTAGGGCGCATTGCAGACAGGTAGGCTGAGGAATGAGAAAGTTTTGACCCTCTCTGTGAGCAGCTGCCCTAGCAAAAGCTACAGCTGAGTGTCAGCTTTGGCACCCGGGTGTTTCTTTTCCTACCTCCTAGGGTGTTTTCAGCTGTGCATAAAGCTTAAGATGAGATATTTGCAGGTGGTCTGTCAAACGTGTTCTGATTCTCTCACTTGGCAAACACTTTGGAGATGTTGGCCAGTCATGCAAACTTAGAATGCACACAATAAATTTTGAGTACAATTAACCAGTGTATTCAATTAACCATTAACACCAGTGTTAACAGGTATCTACTTATGGAAATGGATGAATTACTCTCCCTCTGTTGATAGCAAATGGAAGGTGCTGCAGTTTGTGATTCTATTTAAGAGCTCTTAACATCATCTTCTTTCTAACAGCTTCTAACTTCACTTGGTTGTCTTTCAGAGGTGCAGAATATGTTTCTGCAAGAGAATGGATGAGGATCTGCTTTGAACTGCTGGAGTTACTGAAAGCTCACAAGAAAGCCATCCGGAGAGCCACAGTCAACACTTTTGGGTATATTGCAAAAGCCATTGGGTAAGTTGCTTAATGGTTCCCCACAGCCACCTGACAGTGGTGATGGGAAGTTTGCTGGTGAGAAAGAGTGAAACTTCTCCATGTTTAACACGTTGAATGTGTAGACTTGATTGTTGTAGAAGGAGAATGCAGTCAGTGCTCTTCATGAGGAGTGCTGGACTCAGCAACAGAGCTGCCTGTCTTTGTCAGTGTCTGTGGCTTTATAGAAATTGGGATCACAGCAATAGTGGGCAGGCTGCTGCTGTCCTGCAGAGTTTACAGGGAGGCAGGAAGAAAGCAAAGCCTAGAGAAAGAAAAAAAAGTTGATGAAAAGAAGATGATGCATTTGCTTCAGCTGTTTTACAGATTGGTTGGTTGGTTCCCAGTTACCTACACTTTCTGGAAGGGCTGTGCTGTGCTTTTCTGCCACTTGCTGTTTGAAACTCAGCTGTTTGATCCAAATCCTTGCTGGATCTGGTAACACAGATGTTCATGTTGTCTCTCCTAGACCTCATGATGTGTTGGCTACGCTACTGAATAACTTGAAAGTCCAGGAGAGGCAGAACAGAGTGTGCACGACAGTAGCAATTGCTATTGTAGCTGAAACATGCTCCCCTTTCACAGTGCTGCCTGCACTCATGAACGAATACAGAGTTCCAGAGCTGAATGTCCAGAACGGGGTGTTAAAATCTCTTTCTTTCCTGTTTGAATACATTGGAGAGATGGGAAAAGATTATATTTATGCTGTTACACCATTGCTTGAAGATGCTTTAATGGACAGGTAAGTGTGCCACAGTTAGACATTGCTGTGTACCTTATGTATCTAGGTAGGTTTTAACAACAGCAAATATTCCTAATAGTCTGTGTTTGCTGAAGATGTTAAATGGCAGCAGAATTTGCAAGCCACTGTCTGCAAAAATTCAGATTACATGCTCTTCTTTTACTAATTCTTTTGAAAATTAAAATGATAGAAGTATCTTATGTGAGTCAAGACTTCTTACATTCATACTGCTTTTGATGATTTCTGTTAGTACTTCTGTTGTGGAAGTAGAGCACAGTAATTTATAGAATCATTCAGGTTGGAAAAGCCCCTTGGGCTCATCAAGTCCAACCATTAAGCCCGTTCTCCAGAGTTCACCCCTAAACCACGTCCCTCAAACCCACATCCAAGCAACCCTTCAACACACCCAGGGTTGTGGTTGCCTCAGGCCCCTCCCTGGGCAGCCTGTGCCAGTGTCTGACCACTCCTTCAGTGGGAGATGTTTCCTTGATGCCCAGTCTGAACATCCCCTGGTGCAGCTGGCATCCAGAACTTGTCAGAAAAGTTGACAAGAAATTAGTTTGTCCAATCATGTTGCTTCTGAGTGCAGCTTCTTAACAGAGCATTGTTCTCTTTGCAGGGACCTTGTCCACAGACAGACAGCCAGTGCTGTGGTGCAGCACATGTCTCTTGGTGTCTATGGGTTTGGCTGTGAAGATTCTCTCAACCACCTGTTAAATTATGTGTGGCCTAACGTGTTTGAAACCTCTCCTCACGTCATCCAGGCAGTGATGGGGGCTCTGGAGGGCCTCAGAGTTGCCATTGGTCCCTGCAGAATGCTGCAGTATTGTTTGCAGGTATGGAAAAGAGCAGGGACAGCAGTTACCACACTCCAGGAGACAAAAAAAAGCTCATTTGCAGCAAAGGAGAGCAGTGGCTTTTGGTCTCTTGAGTGCATCCTTCAGTCTGGGGTTCTGTACCATAAGAGAAATGCACAATAAGCAGATTTGGCTGCACTGAGGAACTGGATAAAACCAGCAGAGAACTTCTCACACATTTTGAGGGCTCTAAGGGCTGGGGAAGAAATTAGTAGTGCAAGGGGTTATGAGAACAACTAATGGGTGAGATAAACAGATGAGATGATGAGCTTGTGACAGCTCTTGCTCTGTTGTGTTTCCTAGGGATTGTTCCACCCCGCCAGGAAGGTCAGAGACGTTTACTGGAAGATCTACAATTCCATCTACATTGGGTCCCAGGATGCTCTGATAGCACATTACCCAAGGATCTATAATGATGAAAAGAACACCTACATTCGTTACGAACTCGATTACATCCTATAATCACCTCGTTCCGTTGTTTGTGTTGAATGCACAGCTTGTTCCTCACTTAAAATGCTTCAGATTTGATGATGTACAATTTTAAACCTTTGGAGATCAGTATAGATCTGGTCAGAGGCAGAGCTAGGAATCCAGTAGCATGATTTTTTTAAAGTATCTTCTTGTTTTTTGATGTTAAACAATTAAAAGCAGTAGTGACCAAGCAAACAGTGATTACAATGTACTGGAGGGGTTTTGTTTTGGCTTCATCTTGATGAAGATTTAGATTTCATTCCTTGTGTTTAAAGGGGAAGTTTATTTGAGAAATAAACATTTGTGTATAAAACCTTATTTGTGTGTGGTTTTTGACAAGGAGGGCTTGTAAAACTAGTCCCTTTGGATTAAGTATTTGTTCATGTAATAAACAGGTGGCATCAAACATTTTAACCCTTTTTGTCATCCTCTAGCTTTTGAATAAATAAGAAAAATGTACAAACTAGTGAATGTGTGTATCTTTGTCCTGCACTTGTGGAGCTGTGGTCTGCTTGACACTTGGCAGTAGTGCCAGTTGATTTTAATGGAGAATTTAATGTTTCATTGCTCCTTGGTGTTGCTTCATCCACTGTGGGACAGTGTAGTCACATTCTCAGAAGTGAAGCGGTTGTGACTGGTGTGTGTGTGAAATCAGTTGTGTGTTGATCACCTTTGCTGAGCTGTTCCCCTGGAGAGTGAGCCATGCACTGTGCTCTCTACCAATGCTCTCCTGTAACAATCCTGTTTGTGTTGCAGAGGGCCTGCCAGCTTCACTTCTTCAGCAGTTTTGCCAGCACAGGACCAAGGAAATGCCAGTGGAGGGCTGGAAAAACCCACTGAGTTTTGAGAGACTAGACAGAAAAGAGCTCTGAAACAGGTAGGAATGGACTCATGATTTCTAGATCCATCTTAGCAAAACAAGAAGAGGGGTTTTTTTAGTCATTTAAACACTAAAATTATCTTAGGAGGGGAGCAACATCTTCAGTTTGTTCTTATTTGTGTGCTTTTCAAGCCCATCTCAAAAGTATTTTCAAAAATCCTTTTGAGGAAGATAGAAACTGAGAAGGAGGGAAAAAGGAAGGAGATCTGTTTGATGAAAGACAATTTTACTTAAAGCCATGTGTGATATTCCTATTTTGGGATTTATTTTTTTTTTTGCTCTCCCAAGTATCTGCTATGAAATGGAGCCTGAAGGAGTATTGAAGAGCAGTTCTCCATATGCAGGCTCATCAGTCAACCTTTTTTCCCCCCACCTCTTGAGACTGGTGGATCTGTGGAACTCCTGCCCCAAGAGATGCATTTGGAAAGAGGCAGTGAATTTGCAGAGCGTAAGCCATGCTGCAGTAAGCAACACTGCCTGGGGCTTTCCCTAGCTTGGAATATTTGATTTCACAACAGTGATTCCTGATTGTAATTGATTTTTTTAGCTTGTCTTTTTTAATGGGGAAAAAGGTCCCCCTGAATTTCTGCCATGAGGCAGTGTTGAGTTAGTTTTATTTATTTAGTTAGTAAATCAAGGTTTCCAAATAACCCTGAAATGCATTGGCAGTTGTCATCACAGACAAAAGGCAATTGTTAATTCACCTTTTTTTTTGCAGAGATCGAAATTGTTTAGTGTCATTTTCTTCACATGAACAGAAATTCGATGTACAGAATAAGATTTTTGAGAGTATTTTTGCAGAACTTGAAGGCATTGTGCAGCAAAACACGGATGTGATGCTTCTTAAGTTGAAATTACCTGAACAGACCTCAACCTTTTGTTCTTGTCAGGGAAGGAATTCCCTCCAGAAAATGCCTCATGATGAAGCAGCTTCTGATGTGTGTGAGGAAAAGTTGGGAGCTTGGGATGTTTTCAGTAACAGAAGGGTCCTAACAGGGACAGCTGGGGAGGGTGGATGTCTGTTAGCAGTGTGGCAGACATTCTGCTCAACATCTTTACAGACAGACCAAACCCAAAGGGCTTTCCTTGTCAGTTTGCCATCTGTGTGACCCCAGGAGATCACATGGTGCAGGGTTTTTTCCTCTCTTCTCTCAGGCCACTTTCTGCAACCTGTTGGTGCAGTGGCTGTTGTGAAATCCAGTTGCAGACTGCATTGCATCACACTGATATTCTCCTCCACATTTTCCCCCAAGGCAACACCCCATTTTCCATCTGGGAGCTGCTGTGATAAACACCCCCTTCACCAATACACTGGAGTGGGATGGGAAACAGCTTTCCAGTCTCTGGTTCTTCACAAAAAGTGGGAAGTGTTGATGTGTGAGGGAAGTGATTGGCTGTTATTTCATCTGCAGCTGCAAACCAACTGCACACTCTTCCCCTTTGCCAGCTGCTGAAAAAGGGAAGAGGTAAATATGTCATGCAAAATAGCAGTGTGTGGGTCAGTGTGGTGCTGCATACAGCAGGAAAAGTGCTGTGTGGCCTCCCAGAAGCTTGCTGAAGAAGGATTGCCTCTTCCAGAGGCTGTTGTGTGCACTCACTCCTGGTGCAAAGCCTCAGCCCAAGTGTTCTGGGAAGTTACTCCTAAGTTGTTTTGATTTGCAGGCAAAACAGCAGCAAATGTTTTCTGAGCTGTGAATAAATGAGGGTGTGAATGAATGGGCTTGTTCTCATTATCCCAAGAGAATAACTGGTGGGTCTTCAGTCAGTTCCAGTGGCTCTGATAGGGATCATCAGAGTTGCTGTTTTTGTGAGACCTTGTTTTCTGGATGAAAAAAGGGCTTTTTTTTGTTTTTTTTTTTTGTTCCTGCTTGTCATCCAAAGCAGCAGAACAGAACTGTGCTCAAATACAATGATTTAGGCTTGAAAAACATATATTTTTTTTTTTCTATGCTGAAGCCCAAGCCTCCAAGGATCTGCAGATCTTGAGCCCAACTGATAAAAGGAATGGAACTGGCTATTTATTATTTTAGCTAGTAAAAAACGATATTGTATATTAGCTTTTTCACATTCTAAGCCACTAGCAACTGAAGGGAGGTTAAAGGCTTCTGATACTCACAATTAAAGAATGGAGCCTTTGTTTTTAGCACAGTATGAGCTGAGACAGGAGGAATATGCCAGGAAATGAAAACCAGGTGGCTTGGGTTTGAATTTTTAAGACCAAAGAAATGACCTTCAGAAAAGGCTATTTCTTCACTTAATACAAATAATTTAAATGTATATATTATGTATATTTATTTCTTCTCTACGTTGGCTGTAGATATTTCTGCACAGGTACCTTCTGTACCCGGAGAAGAAACATGATCATGAAGAGATGTGACTTTTACCTGGAACAGTAGGTTGTAAGGTAATTCTGACTGCACTGAAAGGTAAGAGATAATTAGGAATTGCTGAGCTGAAGATCTGAACCACTGTCTGAATATTTCTCCCATATTAATGAATTTATTTATCCATGTGTATATTAAAATTCTGCAGCTTGATTTTTTTTCTCTTGTAGCCACTCAGTTTCCTTCTGTGCTGCTTTGTGCTGAGGTACCTCTGGGGTGTTTCAGTCCTTGGCAGCACAAACTTTTCTGGAGTTACTGTGTTTTCATACACTGGTTATTTTCTTGGTGTTAGAAATCACAGAATTTCCTCACACATCTGCTAAAATCTTCTGTTCTTGCTCCCTTCCTATTTCTTGGGGCCTCCTTGTTACCTGCCTCTGGAGTTCTGCCTCTGTGGATTGGAATTTTCTTTCCCCCCTCAAAGGAATGAACATGCATCTGACTGTGATCTTTCTGTTAGCATTGCTTGTAAATCAGCTCTGTAAGCACATGCAGGCCTTTTATTTATTCTCCCACTTCAGGAATGTGCTCTTGTCTCATGATATACAAAAACATATCTACTGATAAACAAAAGCTGTAACTCTCTGCCCTGGTCAGTTCCTCTTTTACCACCTTTCCAGAGATACTGAGCTAAGCTGGGCTGCTGGAGTGATCTGGGGCCATCTGTCCTGGTGCTGGGAGAGAAGAGCCTGCTGTCAGTGGCTGTAAAGCAAAAAAGGGACATCCTGATCCATCCACAGTTTTGGTATGAGAGAGAATGGAATGAGCTCTCACCTTGCAATTCCCCAGAGATCATTCCAGCATTCATCACCCATCTCTGAACACTGCCTGCTTCATGCTGCAAGGTGGGGTTTTTTTTCCTTGCTGACTGTGCTCTGGGGTTTAAAGAATTAAGAGGGAGTAAGGCAGCTTGTACCATAAGCTCAGAAGCTCATTCCTGACCTGCTTTCTTCTTGTGATGATGTCTGGAGATGTTAACAGTGACATTAGCTGAGCTTGCAGGAGGATCAGGGGAGACATCTGCACTCATGCAGAATCCTGCACGTGTCCCTGAGGCATCATGCAAGTGCAGGGCCCCATCTATATGGGCTGAATCTGTAGATTCTTAGCTTGGGAGCAGGCACACACGTGGGGAGCTTTGTTTAATCCAGCCATAAAGGGTATTTCCCAGTGTTTTTGTAACCACAGCAGGTATTCCCACTCTGGGAGCTCTAAAAGGCTGCTGCAGTGAAAGACAAATCCATTTAAAAGGAGCTTGAAGAGACACTCCTGATCTAAAGAAATGATGACTTTTTTTCCCTCCTAGGAGCACAATAAGCTCCTGTCAAATCAATCACTTGTTTATTCTGACTAATGTATATCATGATCAGAAACAGAACAACCTCTTGGAATTTCCATCAAGATCTTCCTAAATTTTCCTTGTTTGGAAATGAAAAAGGGGTTGGGATAGAGAATGCTTTGTTTTCTTTTTCTTTGGAAACATCCTTGTTTGGCATCTGTAAAGCATTTACATTCCCTACTTCTGGATCAAAGTCCTTTCATGGCTCATGTTACTTATTTCCTTCTTCAACTGAAGCACTAAAAGAAAAAATGGATTTTTCCTCCCTCAGGCTTACAGTGTAAACCCCTGAGGAGAAAAAAAAAGAAAAAAATAGTAGTAAAATCCCAGGTTTTAGCAAGGAATTAGTGAGAATGAGGGATAAACCATCTCAATCCTAACAACCCCCACCCTCCACTTCAGGAGTGCTCTCTGTAAGTACAAGTCTGGGTGGCAGTTTGGTAGCATGTGAGGTGCAATGAGTAAAACTAAGCTAAGGTCTCTGCACAGATGGATTTTCCTCTGTTCCAAAGGTTTGTGCTCTGCAGGGGGGATCTCTGTTTTGGAATTTGCAGGTAGTTTTGTTTCTGAAGGAGCTCTTTCCAAGGCTACCCTTCCCATTGCTTCTGTGCCCCAGAGAGTTGGTGTTTCTGGTTCTTTTCAGAGCTGTTCTTCTGGCTTTTATAGATGGAGCTGAGCCTCATTCCCCCTTTGCAGACAAGCTTCCAGGCCAGGAATATTGGTTCTCTCCTCTCTCCAAGCATTGCTCCAGCAAAAGGGAGCACAGTGGCCAATTCCCATGATCTTCTAGGAAGAATTAGGGCATCTCTCAGTTCTAGCATGGCCAGGGATAATCCAGTTAGTGTGAGGTAAGCCAGTGCCATGATGTCCCCTTTGTTCCTCTGAAAACAACCCCTAAATCCTCATCTGTATTTGAGTGTATTTGGATATTTTAATCAGTTTACTTCACAGACCTTCACAGCTCCACTCCAGCATTCCTTTTTTTTTTTTTTTTTTTTGCAAGGGAATGTGGAATACTGCACAGCATGGCTTATATTGAACCATAAAGCATCTTGGAGCACAGTCTGATAGGCTGCTTTGTTTTCATCAGCTTTCTGAGCCTGATTTAGACTGATATGGATTCCTCAGTTAGCTCCTGCAATGCTCCTCCCTTTCAAAGCTGCCACCTTGGCCAGCTGAGCTGGTTGTTTCCTTCCAAAATTCCTCCTTTGACTGCTGCTTGTCAACACTGCTGGCAACTGCTGCTGTCCCATCAGCTATATCTTACCCCAGACAGAAGAAGGGGGATGGATTACACAGGGAATGAGAAGCAAAAAGACCAAGGACATAAAATACGAGATTAAAACAATATCCTGATGCAACTGAGATGCAAATGCGGGATTTTAAATTAGCACAGCAGTTCAATGAAATTGTTCTTGAGAATAAATAAAAGGAGACTTCAAAGATAGGGATTCCAAATAACTAATTGCTGTGGGTTATTTGTGTGAAGGAAGAGAGGTTTGTGTGGTGTCTTAACTATCAGTGTTGTCTTTCCAGCATCACCTGTTGGATCAGCAGAACTTGTACCTGGTGTTGCACTCAGAGGGTGTTTCAGTGCCGCAGGAATCCTACCTGCTGGGGACCACTTGCTGAATTCTCTAAGGGTCAGGCACGCTCCAAAATGTAAGTCAGTGAAGAAGGAGGGTTTAGATGACAACCCAACAACCTCAAAGCTTTAGACCACAAGTGGTGGAAGGTACTGCTTTTTAAGTCCAAAGGGGGGTGGCTGGTGCGGGAGGTGGGTAGGATTGTAATGCTTCAAACTCACCTACACTTGCACTGTGAACAAGAAAGCCCTACACATAATTTCCTTATGCTTTCTGCTGTCCCTCCATGTTTTCCCTAGAAAATTAATGGCAGAAGAGATTAATGACCCAGGACAGTTAAGATATTGTATATATAGCCATAAATGGATTAGGACCAAGCTCAGAAAATCTTAATACTGAACTTCCACTAACTTGGTTTTGCTCATTCCCTTTTCTTTCACCCTGTCCCCATTTCTCCTAAATCCACTGCCTTAGCCCCACTTGGTACAGAGTGTTTTGGTACAAAGTTCAGGCTGCAGAGCCAGGCCAACTGCTCCCTGGGGTGTTTTGGTTTGGTTTTGGTTTTAAGGTTGTATGTTGTATTTTTGGAAGAGGTTTGGGGGTGTGTGGGGGTGTTTGTCTGTTGGAAAATATCTGCCCTAATTCTTCTTTCACTGCATAGTTTGGTTACATGGAGCTCTGCAGGAGAGGTGTAGCTAAGACCAACTGTAAGAACACCATGTAAAATATTAAACAAGTCCATCTAGGAGGAAAAAACAATATCATGAGATGAACAGAATCTTGCTCAGGAAAGAAATAATCCAATATATTCTGCCTTGTGCAAAGAAATGGTAGCAAGGCAGAAGGGAGAAGACTTAGAGAGGGCAGCTGGAAGCATCCTCAAGGTCACCACCCCCAGTCACCCTGTGTGCTGTAGTGGTGCAGGAGGGGGAAGTTGGTCAGTCACTGCCTCTGGTGTCTCCTGCTGTGCCTGTGTTTGCCCTTCTGTTTCAAATTCACACAGCTCTTGCTGGCTTTGCTTGTTTCCATCACTGTGTTCTCATACTGATGGTGCTACATCACTCCTCAGTGAGTCTGGGATGGGGAAGAAAGCACAGCAGGGTGTTTGTGTGCTGCTGTTAGAGGATAAGCCCCAGGTAGAGACCAGAGGCATGGTGGGTATCTGAAATCATCAGAAATGGTTAGAGATAACAAAAAACATCTTCTGCCATCAGCCCTGACTTGCATGAGTGCTCAACAGTGGCAAATAAACTGCTAAGGAAGGTGCTGACTGCAGTTGCTTTATCCTCTGGAAGAGGCAGGAGCCAAACACACCTAGGAAGGATTGCACCCTCCATCTGAGAGGGATCATCCTGCTTGAAGGCAGCAGCAGAGCTGAGCTGTGCAGGCAGAGCAGGAACAGGCAGCAGGAGGGTGGTGCTGCAGACTCTTGGCTGCCCTGAAGTGGCCACATCCTGTTGGGCTGCGGAAACACCGGAGTGAGGCAGAGATCTGTCTGAGATGGGGGAGAGCTTGTGGGGAGCCACAGAGGCTCTGCAGACACGTTTGTTCTGCTGCAGGAGGAACAGCCATTAGGGGAGAACTCCTGACCTTGCTCCTCTGCTTGCTCTGGTTCCCACTTCCCACTCACGTCCCAGTTCTCCATAGCAGTGCAGTGCAGATGGGTTGATTTCAGCCAGGTTGCTTTCCTTCCCTCTGGTGCAGCTCCCAGATCACACAATCCCAGAGCTTCAGGGGTTGGAAGGGACCTAGAAGATCATCTAGTGCAACCCCCCTGCCAGAGCCCAAACCAAGGCTTGCAGATTATGCCACGTGTGATCTCGACAAAGGGCAGATCATTGATGATGATGTTGGGGTTCTGGAGAAGTCAAGCTGAAATCTAAGCGTGCCTGAGAGCTTTGTTGAGCCCCAGTGGGTCTGAGAATGCCAAGTGGTTTCCTGCCACACAGGCTGGGTGAGGAAGTGGCTCCTGCACACACAACTGCCAATACCACTGCAAGTGGTGTTCTACAGATGCAACTGGAGGAGCTGAACTTTGTTTTTTCTGGGGATGAAAAAAGGCAGAGGCCTGTTCACAGTGGGCAGCATCCTACAGAGCCCTCTTGTGTTGTGGCCAGAAGATCAAGACATCTCATGCTAGGCAACTTTGGGGCGGTTCTGTTTGGTCTTGCTATTAGCCACAAGTTGCTTAAGTGCTGAAGTTCAAGGCTTCATATTCTTATTTTGCCCTTGAAAATACGTAAGGGGTTGTGTGTTTGTGTTTCATAAAAAGCTCAACTGGTTCAAAAAGATAAATAAAGAGCTCAACTGGTTCAACTGGCCATAGGTCAGTCAGGAACAAATGCAGCAGCCACCCTCAGAGGGTTTATTTCCACTATACCAGCTGGGGCTAAGTCACCACAGAATCATTCAGGTTGGAAAAGCCCCTTGGGATCCATCCAGTCCAACCATAAACCCTAAACCCCTAAACCACATCCAGAGTGGCTGAGGAAAAGAGCTTAGAGAAGAGAGTTGATCCTGCATGGTAAGCCAGAGGCCTGGAAGGGAGTTGTGTGCTGTTGTGGACAGGAGAGGAGAACATGGAACTTCCAGAGAAATCCTGGAATCCTCTGCTGTGCTTTTGCTGACTGTAAAAACTACCTGAGTTCATAGATTCTGAACAGGTATTGGATCCAGTAAGATCACCCCTTTAAAACAGATGGAGTCAAAATGTGTTGTAACCTGTGTGTTATTTTTAATCCCCGTTTATAACGAAGCCTGAAACCAGCATCTGTTTCCTCCTTGGATTGGCTTTCTTCCACAGAAGACACTTCCCTTTTCTTCTTCTTAACTACTTAAAGTCACCTCATTCTGCAGTCAAGGGTTGGAATGTCCTAAATCCCAGTGGTACTGGATGTGTTGAAGGGAGAGTCCAGAAATCACTGCATAGTCCAAGTGCTGGGGACAGCTTCCCTGGTGCAAAGCACAGAGGAAGAGAAGAGGGAAATCTTCAATCCTTTTCAGTGTCCTTGGAAAAACAGAATTACTCTCATTACCCTCAGCATGCCTGGAACTCCTGTTGCTCTGCATTGTGCCAGTGATTTCAAATCAAATCCCATGCTCTGGGGATTCAGCTCTGAGGGTTAAGAAAGAATTTACCCCTTCATCGTGCTGCTTTTTTTTCTTTTTTTTCCCCTCCCTTATGTCCATGGATGTGTGGTCTTGCTGTGCTCTGAGTCCCAGATCTGAGAAAGCGGCTGCAGTTTCCCCCACGTCAGTTTGACAGGTCGATGCTCATTTTCCCCTGCAGCACACGGGGATTGTTTGCTCGCTTGTTTAACAAAAAAAACCCCCTCACTTTATCTGATAGGCTGGTCCTTGAAAGTGAAATAAGAGCTGGAGTATTAAAAGACTTGGAGTTGTCAGTTGTTGCAAGGCAGCTGCTCAACACCTACGATCCCAAAAAGGTAAAAAAACCAAACAAACCAAGAAACAACCCCCAGAAAGACTCTGAGCTGAGCCTGTGGTGTTGGGATTTCACAAACGCTTCCACTGTGAGGGGAAAAAGTGAGCGGCGGAGGCCTCGGAATATCTCCTTCACCGATATTCACTTCGCCTTCGCTCCCTCTGGCTCCGGCCCGGCAGCAGGTGCCCCCTGAAGACCCCCCTCAGCCGCCCGGCCCGGGCCAAGCCGCTGTTCGGGGCCGTTCGGGGCCGTTCGGGGCCGTCCCCACCCCGGGGCGTATTCGGGCGGCGGGGCAGACCCGGTCCCGGCGTCACAGCCCCTCCTCTTCACCCCCCGCGCCCGCTCCTCCGGTGGCGGGGCGGGGGCACCGAGAGCTCCCCCCGGGGCGGCCTCCGCGCTCCGCTC
>JANHGL010001552.1:0-14194 GCA_024611195.1 Ceyx melanurus
AAAATAAATCAACAGTTCAAAGCAACTGATGAGAATTCCCTTCAGCTTTCACTTCCCACTCTTCTGACATCATCCTTTCAGTATCTCCCCAGCCATGGCAGAGTTCAGCCAGAGAGGAAGACTGAACAAATGCAGAAGCAGACAATGAACTTCCCCAGAATTTCTTCATCTGTTGCAAATAAGTCAGCCAGAAAAAATGCAATGGGAAAGGACAAACTCTTTGCTATGTTTTTCATTTGCTATGCACCTTCAAGATAGGAGTTAAAACTACACATGGTTGTGCCGTATAGCAGAACCAAATGCATGATTGAGGTTACAAACAGATTTTATTGTTTACATGTGGCCACTGTGTAACCTAAAGCACACAATTTATTTCCCCGAATTAGTTGTATCAATACATCAGAAAGCACTGGGTATTTTTCAGGGTTTTTTTTTTTTTGGTTTGGTTTGTTGGGGTTTTTTCCAGAACGATGTTGTAATATAGTTATTAGCACAGAAATTTATCAAAAGTATTTACAGTTGGTTGAAAGTTCACAGGGCAAGATAGGAATTCAGATTAACTGGAAATCTAAACAAATGTAAAGGAAAATGAGGATCAGATTCCAAAAAACCTTCTAGTCTACACTGCAAGCCTCACAAATGTTCTTGATTTGTGTTGGTCCTTAAAGAAGTGTAAATTCCATGATAAATTGATGTAGCTCCTGGGATGAATAAAATCAATAATGTAGTAACATTGAGTTAATACCAAGCTGACTCTGATTGAGAATGAGTACACAGAATTTGAGGTCTCCTTCCACGCACGAGCAGATATTAGTAAATCAGGGCCAGGTTGTAAATGCCAATTAAATCTTATTATTTTAGGGCAGACTAGAATAAAATCATGTGTGATGAAGAGAGGCTGCTACTAAAGCTATTTAGGTGGAAACTGAGTGTTCAGGGAGTCTGTTTCCTGAATGGGAGCACGTGAAGCAGTCAGTACTGTCCTCAGAAGGCTTGCAGAACCTGATTTGTGATGTCTTTTCCCATAGTTATTTCTACACAGGAAAAGCCAGTGGGGATAGGTTAGAAGCAAAAGACCTTTAAGGAATGGGGCCCCAGTTCACAGGCTTTGCAATTTGTCTCTAATTTGGACATATATTGTTGCATTCCCTTAGCACATGGTGAAACCAGTTGTTGAATGGAGCTGCTCCAGCTCCTGTTCAGTGCCCTTCCTGCTTATATTTTACACTTGGAATAGGGTGTCAACACTGAATGACCTCTAGTTCTCTCTGGATGCTCTGCTGAGAGCAACTGAGGGCTAATGGAAGGAATTTCTGGTTACACTAACTTGCACTTCAAATCCTGAGTAAGATTTAGATAGGTAGGAGTTATAAGAAAATTAAAACACAAAATGAAATGAGCTTCTGCAACACAATGAGCAAATGAAGCCTAGATTCTTATGTCTCTCTCTGTTCATCTTTCTATATATTAGAGGATCCCACTGGGATCTTCTAATATACCTCTAAAGCAGAGGTGATATTTGAATTATTTTCTCTCTCGGTTTGCTGGAAATTCAATGTAACTTTGATATTGCTGAGGCCTCTACACTTCTGCCATATTTAGCTGGAGTTGGGCATCAGGATCAGAAGTCACTGGGAGGAAAGAAGAGCCCTCCACTTTGAGAAAGTACAAACAAAAGTCTCTCTTTTCCTATGGCTGTGAGACTTAGACATCAGCTGGGCGACTCCTCTGAGCAAATACTCAGACATCTGTTCAAGCAGATCACAGCTTCACCATCAAAAGAAAATCTCCCCCAAGCAAAGAACCCATCGCTGCCATGATGAGCCATTCCTCCTTGCCCGGGGTCTGCAGCAGCCTCAGACTCTCTGTAGTGGCTGTGCTGGGCTCTGTGCTGCATGCACCACTGCTGATGAATAATTACTTGATCAGTTACCAAACGCTTCAGACTGACTCCTCTGAGCTGTATTGGGCAGGAGGGGTTCACAAGATGACCACCCCCCTTTACTTCCACTTGATCTCCTGCAGGTTTGGTCACCAGCTTGGTGGAAAGGTGAGATGAATTCTACAAGCTCCCCTGGGTTTCCTACCAGACACAAGTGTCCTCTAATTGTAATTCATTGCTGACTACAGAGACTGATAAGTAATGAGAGGGGGAAGATATCAGACACAAATGCCCTTGAAAGAAGCTATTGTAGTGATGCCATGTCAGGATCAAGAGAAGCACATTATCCTCAGGTCTGTGTGAATGAACTGGGGCTATTTGGCAGCTCTGTAACTCATTCAGCTTTTTTTTTTCCTCCAAGTAAAACACCAAACTCATTCATTATGGCTGGCTTCAGGGCTCTCGGGAGCCACCCTGAAAGCTCTCCATCTTCAGCATGGACAGCTAATCTGGACAAATAATTTCAAACAGTTTCAAAAACTGTTTTACCCCCTAGGTAAAATAACCCAAGGTTAAAGGGACATCTTGGTGTGTGTCTGTAGAGAACATAAATTGAGTGTTTATTCCTTCTCTCTGGAGCCTGTGCAAGGTTCACATTTAGTTTATAAAGTTTATCACCAAAATCCATTTTATAGAGTACCTTAAAAATAAACTCCCACTCAGTCCAATCAAAGCTTTTCGTGCATGAAGCAACAGTTACATACTTTTGGTTCCTTTGTTCAGTCAGTCAAGTCAATGTTCTTAATCAGTGTAAAAATGTAATAAGTCAAACAGTGTTTTTTAATAAAACAGGTTTGATTGGCTTGCAAGTAGGTGGCAAAGGTCTGTGGAAAAAAAACATTCCTGCCTGCTCCTAGAAAACATGTGTGAGCCCTCTAAAATGCCAAGCTCTGAGAGGATGCTGTGGCTCTCCGATGACTGACCTCATTATCCTGGGATGAGGGTGCACCCTAGTGAAAGTGATTATACAGAGTATTTGCTGCATTATCATTGAAAAAAGGTAACTAACAACCTGGTTCAGTTCATGTAAAGTCTGGCAACATGACTTGAGAGATGATAGTTTTTGCTCCACTGTTAACTCCTAGTCGTGATATTTATTGCACTGTGTGTGAGATAATGAGAGTTTGATCCTGCAACTTTCATAACAATATGGAGTTTGACATATATTTCAGAATCAACAGGATGAGGAAGGTGTCATTCTTTCTTCATTTTTGTTTCAGACAATTGAGAGGAATCATGTAGGACATCAGCTGGAATGAGTCAATGTAAAGCCCTCATCCTTCCCACCTCAAGCTGGTCACTGTGTTGACATGGTTAACTGGTGACCTAGATACCAGCAGGACTATGAGAAACATCCACATTGAGTCATTTTATCTTTGTTTTAGTACAGCAGTTCTTGCATCTCCTCTAGCAGCCAGTGCTTCCCATATTTGCAGCTGTCTTCCACACTCTGACTCTTGCTCCCTGACCCCAGGCTTCTGTCAGAGTTGTCTTCAGCTGGCAAAGAGAGTGGATCTGGGAAGGCAGAGTGGTGGAAGGGCAAAAGGAGTTGAGGAGGTGTAAGGGTTGCCTTGCCCTCCACAGGCACAGCTGCAGGATGCTGCCTATCTATGCTCTGTTATCCACAGGGTTGAGTGCAGTATCCTTCCCATCCTGCATGAGGAATGACTTCTCAATGCATCACAGCCAAAGAAACTTTGGGTGCCTGCATTTAACGTGAAGAGAGAGCAACAGTGTCACTTCTGATTGCAAGCTGAGGAATCTGAACACAGCAGCTTTCACACAAGCCCAAATAATTACGCAAGGAGTGAGAGTCATAAGACCTCTGAGAAAAAAAAAAAAAAAAAAAGAGACATATTCCAAGAACATAGGGCTCAGATCCTAAGAAGGGACTCAGGTTGTGTTCACGTAGCTAGGTAAGCAGTCTGCCACGTGATTCAGGTGTCTTCATGAGCCAGATCCACATCACTACAGACTGGATGAAGCCTGCAGATTTCTGTGCAGTTCCACTGTGCTTCAGGGAATTGTCACAACCCTGAGGTTGTGCTGGACAGGAAGAAAGTAACTTCCCCCACAGGAGAAGTCTAGCTTCTCATGCAACAGCACCCATATTTTCCCAACCAAAGGCTGCACCAGCCACTTTGCCAGGAATTGGAGAGCCACACCCCATCTGAAGAAAACGGAGGGGATTGCAACAAACATCCCTTAAAAAAATGTGCAGCTCATAATGGCTGCAGGCCACAGCAGGCCATTTTCCATCCTTCAATTAGGGATCTTTCAAATGACTCATCAGTGAGCGTTGCATCAAGAGGACCTGCAATCTGCAAGGGCCATATCTAAGTATTCATTGACAGGACTGGTAGCACCACTTTTTTTGAAGATTGCCCAACTTCTCTTTATAAGATCCCATTTTCAGCTTGCTTACAGCCCTGCCAACTCTTTATCAGTTCCAGCTCACATGTTTCAAGCTTAGTTCCTACCTACAGCTCAATGCCTATTTGTTGGGTTTGATTTGGTTGAGTTTGGAGCAGTCAAACTTACTGTTTAAAGAGTTCATCTCTTTTAAAAGTACAAACAAAAAAAACCACCACCACCAGCAACAAATCTGTGGCTTTCTTCCTATAACTGCTCCCTGTGGTAGAGAAATTTGTCAGGCTGATAGTCCTTAGGCCATAAAAGTCCACGGCAAATGGACTCTGGTGGTAATCAGACTGCAAACGAGCAACCCGTCACGTTTCAGTGCACACAGGAGGTGAAATTGGTCCTTCCTTAAGCAGTTACTTCCAGCTGCACAGACAGCACAGAAACACCTTCATTCTGTCATCTGCCTACAACTCGAAAAGCCCAGCAGCCAGGCTGGCCAAAAAGAGCCTAATGAGACAAAGCTAGGGAATCTAAGCCAAGCAGGAGGGCTTGGTCACTTGGGGTTTCATAAAGATAAAGCAGGTTGAGGACCAACAGGGACTGGTCAATCTCAGCCCCTCAAAATTCTTACTGCATAGCACCTACTATGTGCAGCACAATGGCAACACCATCATGAACAGCATTTACTACCTCAGGGAGTGCTAAACTAAACAGGGCACAGGCATCAGGTGCAGGGAAGCAGGCTTGCAGGCAAGAACCTACCCTCAGTGTGCAGTTTGTGGTCATTGAGTGATCCAACCATTCCCTATCAGGTTGAAATCTACTTGGGCCAAAAGCAAGAGAGCAACCTGTGAATGTGCCATTGCTGTCTGCCTCTGTCATCAGTTTTCTTTTAGTTCAGAGAAATGAGTCCTGTCGATTGGTACAAACTAATTTAGAAGAGGTTCTAACTAAATTCTGCAGGTTAATACATTCCATATGCTCTGGGTAGATACATAAGAATGATAGGCACGTGGATGCTTCTCAGACTTGTGAGACTGTTACACCAGAGAGCCACCATCAATCAATCAATTAGCATTGATTAATTAGAGGGGAGATGAAGGACAGCAAATCTACTGTAATCCTGCTTTCTGCACAATGGATCTGAGCATGTGTGTATAAGGTGTCTGGAATGGGGTCAGAGACTGACTGTAGTGGGAACAGCATCCTAGGGGAAGAGGAGCTGTGTCTTGGAGGATGAAGAAAGGCTTTTGCCTTTTTTCTTTTTGGTCAGTACTTATGTACAGCCCTGGGAGAAAGGAGATGCTGTGTAAACCTTAGGTGAACCTTTCAACCCTTGCACTGTCTCTTGCAGCCCCTTCAGCCTAATGGCAAAGTTGCCATCTGTGCTCTTGCAGTGTCTGCCACTGAAGCTGTTTGCCTCAGCCATTTTCCTGCCCTCTGTTAACAACCTCAGTGGCAAGAAGGCCCAGGGGTACTCCCCATGACACAAATCTCTGCACTGATACGATCACTTGAGCACTGGAAAAATCAGGCTTCCTTTTTCCCTCTGTGTCCTTGTGCTCTCAAATTAGCTTTACTTAGATGTAGGGTAATTAATATGAGTCCTCTCCTCAAAAAAGGCACATGGGTCAGGCTACAGTCCTAACTCTTCAGCTGCATAACAGAGAGAAGGGTTACCTCCTTCCTACACTGCTCAAAACCCCATCTCAGGGCTCTAATGGGCAGTTGAAGAGAAGCAGCTGTGGCCAAAGCAGACTCCCAGCCTGGGAAATAGTTAAGGGAAGAGAAAATACCCTCCCTGGCATGATGATTTATGGATGTGTTCAGAGCAAGACTTTCAAGTGTTGCTCAGCTACAGAGTAAGACTTACATCTTACTCTTTGTACCCTACAACTTAGATCCTCTAAGACCCCCCCTTCTTTTCCACTACACTTTTTAGTCAGGTCACTTAATTTTTACCCTTGGGTTTTGTCACAGTAACTGCTCAGAGCATTGAGGCCTCCCTTTTCCAAGGGTCATCACAGGGCCTTTCAGCTAAATGAGCTGCTTTAGTTCTGACAGCCCCTCATTTGAACTGACTACTCTGCTTGAGTTTCACAGCAAGCTGGGCCACCAAGAGTGCAAGGATGTGGTCTACCAATCCCACTGGAGGTTACAAACACCTTGGTTTGGAATGAAAAGTAAGAAAAATACGTGGACGCAACCGAATAGGAAGAAGTATTCAGAAAACCTTGATGTGTCATCTTAATCATCTTCCTCTTCATGAATGCACTTGAAACCTCTTACAAGGTTATGATAAGGAGTCACTTACAAGTGTTACAAGAAGACAAAGTGTTCTGGTTTTTTTTTTTCCAAGCAGCAAGTTACAACACGCAAGTGAACGCAGCGTGCAGAACATTTTTTGCCTCCATGTTACCATCCAAAACTGTATTTACCCTTGATAAATGATGAACTATGTCCTACAGCTGTGCTACATATTTCAGAATAACAAGGGCAAGAGTAAGGTCATACTGATTCTAGAGCTCTATTGAGACAAAGGGGCTCAGGCTGTTCCGTGTTCTCTGTATTTCATGCAACCCAGCTTCAGCTGTTTCCCAAAACCCTTGTTTTCCTGGGGACACGGCAATAGTTTCTGCATATACACTGCTCTAAAGTTAAAGAGCTGGCCAGCTGATGTGTTCTTCCCTTTCTCAACCCAACACTATCTTGTTCCTTTAAACCCTGCTTAACCTTCCTTTGGTTCCCGTTTCTCTGCAGAGCCCACATACCAACAAGAGAACTGAAAGCAGCTATTTCTGTCTCTTTCCACTGCTCTGAACAGTTCCTAAATGCCTGAAAATGAGTAAGGAGGCCAGAGACATGTCCAAGACTCTTAGTGAACCTCCAGTTCCCATTCAAAAGGGATCCTTGAACTAATCCTCTGGTGCAAAATTTCTAGCCCTCTTCTAGTAATTGAATTTTCTCTGCTGCAATGCATGGTCAGGCTGCACAGAAGCTGAACACTAAGGCTGGAACTCATCTTGCTGAAGATTAGCTGTCTAAAAAAATTCAGGTGGCCATCTAGGCCTCCTCAGCACACAACACAGACAAAGAAGACTTCATCACATCCATTGCATACGTGTTTTAGGCTGCAACAAACTTTTCCTGGAAGGTGCCTCTGTCTCCCTAGGGAGAAAATGCTGCTGTGGGCCATATGCTGAGATATCAGATGGCTGGAGTTGAGAGAGAGGCATCAAAACCATCTAGAACAACTATGTTTATGTGGGTCTTTTGTCAGTCTGTGCATTTGTACCCAGGCTCTCAGAATGCTGTTACTTCCAAGGCATCCAGAGGGCTATTAGGTGGTGCCTTCAGTAAACCCATGTCTCTGTGGCTTTTTGGCTGTTTTTGTTCTCAGGAAGTCACTTCAACCAGGAACATTATCCCAGAAGTTCAAAGATGATGGGCCATATGGAGGAAAAAAAGTGGAGGTTACATCCCCCTGCTCTTAATGGTATCTGAAAAAATGCCTAAAAGCTGCCCTTAAATGAGTAGTTCTGTGAGCAGAATAATTGGTGACTCCTGATTTCCTATGGATTTCTGTTTACAGCTAAATTCTCCCATGAACAGATGTCAATTACAGCTTCTCCTGCACTTGGGAAGGTCATAATGATCTACTCCCACTTAAACTGTCTGGTGTCAGCTGTAGTTCTGCCTGGACCTTTCCTCCAGTGTAGGAGGGGACATCCAGGGCATGTTTCTTCTAGAGAGCAAGATACTTCCTTATGTGGAATTGGCCTATGGGTTAGTTCAAAGATTCAGGTGGGGGTGGCAAGAAATACACAGCCAGTCTTCCAGAAAGTACAGTAACCCTCTTAAAAACACATACACACACCATTTATACAGTAAAGTAACCAAGGATGAAAAGACTTTTTCCTCTGCACAACTTTCAATGAAAAGTCTTCACCTCTGCCTTTTTTTCCCCTGCTACATCACACCTTGAAAGTACAGGACTGGCATATAAGAGGAAGAGAGTAACTGATTTTCTTACTATTTAGATATAGATCAACTTATAGCACAATGGTAACTGCTGAGTGGTGTGGAGAAGGCTTCCTGATGGAAAACTGTGTCTTCCTTTCAAAAAAAAAAAAAAGAAAAAGAAAGAAAAAAATGAAAGAAAAAAAAATACTTGGAAAGATAAAGGGCAATTCAGATCTTTGAATGCTTATACCATAAAACTGAATATTAAATAATTACCATAAATGAGGCAACCAGTTCCTACACCCTCTGCAACGTGGATGACATCCTTCTGTGTCATCACAAGAAAAGTTACTTGCCCAAAACACATTACTTACTACCTTATCTCAGACACCTGAGCTCACACATACAAAAGGAGAAGACCAAAGTCTTCTAAATCATCTCTCTCTGCAAAGAAACCAACTACAAAGATTTTCACTCTAGTTCCTTCTCCAAAACTACTGGCACTAGGACAGGCATGTGATTTTATCCCTAAACAGGGTGTTCCTTAGGCTCTTTGCCAATTTAATTGCCTTATTCATATCCTTCCCTTCCAGATCACCTCAGGGTGATTTACATGTTGGAGGCCTATAAACACTGATGATTCAGTGCATGAAAACCAAAAACATTGTTCAGTGTCTGACAGGGTACTCACTGGCTCTTGCCCCCAAATTAATTGCTCTTATTAGAACAACCTAACGTATAATCAACCTCTGACATCATCCTAGTCTTATACAGACAAAAAAGCTTCTAAAATGCAATGGGACTAATGTAATTTCATTTTTACCAGTGTTTCCAGGTACTTTGCAGAAGCAAGCAACAAGGAAAGTTTTCAAATGGGAAGATACAGATGATCCCAGCCCAGCTTCTTCAGTCTGCTGGCCATTCTGAAGACTGTTATCTTCTATCTTCCATGAATAAACCACCGTGACTGAGCTCTAAAAAAAAAAGAAAAAGAAAAGAGAAAGACAATTTTATTTCCTCTCCCTGCATAACTTTTCTTATAGCAGTTCAACAGCTACTTAATATGGTGTTATTTAGAATGAGCAGGGGGACTCCCAGTGAATTCAGAATAGATTTCCTTCTCATGTTGAACCTGAACTGCCTAGTAAGGAAATATTTCACAGGCCATTTAAGGATACAGAAACAAGCAAAGATTTGTAATTATGAATAACTAAAAGGCTGAAAGAGATTCATTTTGCCTTTTTGTTTATTGGACTTTCCCATTTTACTTAAAAAAAAAAAAAATTATCCATGATTAACACCCACCTCCCTAAGACTTTTTAAACCAGCACTTTTAAATCCATTTTACAGTAAGATTTCCATAATGTCTTTAAAAGCCACAGGTTGCTTTGTAAGGCACTCCTCACCATTCTGGTACTTGTTTTCACAAGGACTTTGGCATATCATCTGCTAATAAATTTCGTATTCTTTAATCATAAAGTTTATGCACTTCAAGTGCTGCCAGAGGATGAACACATCTCCATCATTGCAGCAGAAGGATTTCAAAGTCCAGCATTTTTAAATCAGTGCAAATGCCTTAAAACTAGTTTTCCTGTTTGCACTGAGTTGTGGTTACAGGTGTTAGGCACTTACAAGCTCTGCTTAGATATTAAAACTTGCACACAAATTCATTCCTATTTGCATTCACTGACTGTGTTTATCTATGAAAAATCTGCACTATATTTGTCATGCCCACATTGACTCTATATAACATGTTCATACAGAAGTTCCAAGCAACATCACAGAATTATTACAGTCCACATATGTAAATGCAAGTGAGCCACTGCATGAACTTTTTAATATATAATACAGGAGAGCAAACATGTAATGAAATGGTGGGAAGAATGAGGGGTGAACTCCCTAGAATTAAAGCATACATGGCCATCATTTTTATAAATGGCAAGAATGCTTCACTCCTACTGAATACTTTAGAAACATACCACACACAGACCTGAAAATAAGATTCAGATCTCACAAGAAATCCATTAGAGGACCTGATCATTTGGAATATTAGGGAGGCATTGCCTAACCAAAAGAAATAAACCCAACGTGCACTTCAGACTCACTGCAGGGAAGTGGAGAGCTGGCAAGCCCCAGAATTCCTCCTCTTTGATCCACAATGCAAAGGGATAATAAGGGTGCATGTACTCACCCTTGCCTAGTTTTCACTTTCTTCAAGGAAAAGAGTTATGCTGATTCAAAACTCTGGTTGTGGCCTGAGACAATTTTGTTCTTGTGCTCCCCACACATCAAATCTCTACTTTTTAACAAGTTCTCAAGATTTTCTCTCCCTGTCCTTAACACCATCAATTCTAGTAACAGACACTTCTTTGTTGCTTGTCACCAAAATACTGGAAGCACATTGAATCCAGTCTCATTTTATACTTTTTTTCAATTTTTTTCTAGAGTCAGTTCTGGCCTTCAGCTCTTTGTTTTCTTTCAAACCCTCCCTGAACGAGTTGTGCTCCTCTGCCTTCATTTCAAGGACACCACGTTTTCTTTTCCCATGATAAACTCTTGCTCTGAAACATCTCAAGCTTACAACCAAATGCAAAAAGAAAACTATCTTTTCTATGTCTTCTTTTTAATAGCATCCTGCTGGCTGTGCATTTCAGATAACCACTCAGAAGGATGAGCTTGTGGGGGGTGGGGAGGGTAGGTAACTATGCAGAAAATGATGCTGAATCCTTGCTAGCTGTAGCTCAGGAAAGAAAAGTTGATATTTATTTTTATTTTTTCAGGAATGGCCATGGTTCTGTATTTACAGCATTCCCATTTACAGTGGGAATTGCCAGCTGCAGTAGACCTGGTCCTCTCAGCTGCACTGGGCTCACATTAGCAGTGTCTTTTTTAAGCCTCTAAAGGTGAGCATCAGCCAAGCAAGCGTGGGTATTGTAGAGAAAACCTGGTCCTGCTTCCACCCAAATCAACAGGAAAACAGCCTAGAAGTCAGAGCTTTCCTTTCTTTCCCCTTATTTAAATGTCAACCAGTGTTTTATGTGGTTGTTTATTAAATAATAATAACACAATAATGCCCAGAGGCTCCAATTAGGACTGGGAAGAGACTGCAGTGGGATTGTGCAAAGGAGGAGGAAGGGATAGTGGGCTGGCTCCTCTCAGCAGGGGAAAAGAGCTGCTCCCAGTGCTCCCTGCCACCAGCACCAGCAAAGCCTTTTGCTCGTGTGGGAGTTCAATGTTACTTCGGTTTTCTTTTTTTAATGTCAAAATATAGAATAACCAGGAAGACACACAAATGAGTTTTCTTCAAAGTAGCTGAACCCACAAAAGAAAAAAAAAAAAAAAGAGTGTAGATGTATATGCTAATTCCTATTAATTAAAGCCAGTGTTATGCTGAAGCTGTGCACAAGCTTCATTAGCTAATATTAAAACAAAGGGCTTCATGGAAATTTCATCCTGGTAAAGCTCTGAGTGCTGCAATGGAGCTGCTCTTCACACCAGTGTGAGCACAGCACTGGGACAGGAGCCCTCAGGAAGGACTCCAAAGCTGATAAAACAAAAGGACAAACAGGAGGCACACGGGGAGGACAATCCTAAGGAGCAGGATAAGAACAAACATGTTGCTCTTGGCAGAAAGCAACTGGCAAAAATTAATTGCATAGTCGGTCTCTTGCTCAGTTCTCTTTGTTTTGTTATGAAACAGGATTTGTTTTTATAATAGGGGAACGGGGTATGTTTCAGCAGAGGAATCTGGATTGGCTTATGGCAGAAGTATATTTTTATGGGGAGTTTTGAATGAAGGCAGCATGCATTTGGTTCACAAAATGGGCAGTGTTGTCCAGGCTTAAACAAAAAGGGCAGCATGAATGAAAGCCCTTGGAGGAAAGCAGGAGATTAGAAAAAGTTGGGCTGGATCAGAACTGATGGCAGCAACAACACAAATCCTCAGTTAATTCAGCAGCAAAAGAATGCTGGATCCCAAAGGTGAGGACTGAACCCGAAGAGATGAACAACCCAAGAAGGCCCAAAAAGGGCAGAGTGGTGGTGAGATGCTGCTGCTCATCTCCTGGGATGGGGAACAGAGAGACTCTGAACTGAGTGGAAAGAAGCAGCTAAGAATCCCTCAGAAAGATCTTATAAAAAGCTGGTGATTTCTGAGCATCTTCAGGCTATAGGTGACCTAGGTTTGGGGAAGAATTTTGGCCACAAGGTCTGAGGTGGGGAAACAGGTTGGTGGAAATGCTTCCTAGAAGAACAATCGTGGCCCAAAACCAGCATTCCCATGGGAGAGAAAAGGGAGCAATGAGCTCTGAGGACAGAAATACCTGTGTTGGTAGAGAAAGGATGAGGAAGGGATTTGTCAGCAGAAGATGGACTTGTTCCTCTGTTTTATGAGCAGAAAACATGCCAAGTGGGTGGTGTGCATGGCACTGGCAGATGGGGCAGAAAGGGGGAAGCAGGCAGTTATCTGTCAGAGGAGAAGCAGGTTAGGTGGTAGAAAAAAAAGATGATAGAAAATACAAGCAAGATTGTGTCAGAGAAATGTATTCCGTTTTTCCTTTGGCTGTTTTTCCCACAGTTCCTGTAGCAATCCCCATTTTTTTTCAATCCTTTTTTGACTCTGCATGATACCATCACTGTCCTGACATAACCTCCACTGCATGTTGTCTACAAAACCAGTAGACAGTAAGAAACTTTTCAGTACACACGGCCAAATCCAAGTGGAATGACACTGCTTAAAGTAACTTTTCCTCACCCAGGGTGAGATGGAGCAAGCCCTGGCAAACAGGTCAGCTAACTGGTGGTCCCCTGTTGGGGAGAACAACTGGTTAATGAGAATTTTTCACTGTGTGAAATGGGAGGAATATGGTGAGACAGCAAAAAATCAAACTTGAAGACTGTAATGTGGACCCTGCATCAAACAAATAGGATGTCTCAAGAAAAAGGAAGAGGAAGCAGAGTCAAGATGGTCTGTGAAGAGAATGAGAGGAAGGCAGAAAAAAAAAAAAGAAAGAAAACAAAGTACAATGAGGGAACGGAGCAACAGCAGCAGAAGGGGAAGAAAATAGAATGACTGAAGACTAAGATTTGGTCAGCTCTGCCATTCCCAAAGCAGCACACTCAAAGGGTTATTTCCCCATCCCATTCAGAGCTGCACAAAGGTCAGAAGTCCTGTGTCTGGACTTGTCTTTTTAACAGGTGTCATGCTTGAAGTGCAGCCCCAATAAAATCTAGCACAACACCATTTCCAAATAAGCCCTTCTAGTCCCGGGATTAATACAATTTGTGGGTGCTATTTATTTTAAAAATACACTCATAATGTTTCCTTTTAAAGGCACCCCACATAGCACATAATGGGACACTGCAAATTGGTTATATAATAAGGATGTAGAAGAAAGAACAATATAAACAGTGGGTTTGCAGCCTTGACCCTATAGTGTTTCCTGCCACAATGAAAGTAAAAACACATGTTCCCCGACAACCAGCAAGCACTTTGTCACTGCTGGTGGACATTTTGCTGCCTTAGGGCTTGTCTACATGCAAAGCTACCTTGGTTTAGCTGGCTTTAATTTGCTGCAAAGGGCTGTGTGAATTCTTATTTTGACTTAAATCAGACTGCCTGCCTTCAGTTTAGCTCAACAAATTAAAGGTCAGATAAAGCCCCGGTAACTCTGTTGATTAAGACAATCATGGTTGTAATCCATCGCTCACAATTATAGCACTGCCTGCCCCCAAAAAAGTAGGTTTTCTAGTAGCTTAGCTTGAAGTTTTGCTTGATTCCTCACACTGTTTTAATTGATTTAAATTGGGCCTGAATGAACCTTAGGATCTGGTGTTACACGAGTTCATGGAACTGATTCTGCTGATGGATGCAGAATATATATAATTTACAGGGGGGAAACTGCTGGTTACTCTGATATTTGTTTG
>JANHGL010001553.1:0-24219 GCA_024611195.1 Ceyx melanurus
CCTGGATGTGTTCCTGGGTGACTTGGTCTAGGTGATCCTGCTCAGGCAGGGGGGTTGGACTAGATGATCTTCTAGGTTCCTTCCAGCCCCTAATATCTGTGAATACACAGCAGAATGAAGTCCTTAACTGAGTTGACTGATGAACTTAAAATGTAACACAGCCACCTGAGAGGTACCTAAAGGGAGGTAATGGATTGTTCTATATCTGGCTTACATCTTTTATGTGTCACTGCTCTGTTTTTCCTTCTGCACACTTCTCACCATGAGCAAACAGAGAATTTGAGTCTGTCCCTCACTGCTGCATCTACCTCGCTTTGGGTGTACATGAGCCAAAGGAAAGAAAGGGACTAGCTCTATGATGTATTAAACCAACATAGGCTCAGTACTCCTTTCAAGGTCATGAGAGATGAATCATTGTTTTAATCATGACCTTGTGATTAAACATAAAAGTAGTATTTTCTTTTATACTTATCTATTGCACCCCTTGAGTTCTGTGCCTTGACGTTCAACGTTTCCTTTCTGTCCATCCAGCCTCCATCCTCACCTACTTTACTCAGCAGTTTTAGTTCTATTCCTTTGATTCCTTACCTGGACAAAATTTCTGGTTTTACACAACACGGTGTGAACTGAGCTTGCTTTTTTATCTCATTGTTTTCTTCGTCACACCTGCTTCGATCTGTATCTTTGGTGCACATCTTATTTGATGCTCCATCTTGGTTATACAGCTGACTATTGCAATCAATGCAAAGCTGTGTGACATTGCATTTGTACACTGAGAAACATCTATAATGACTTTTTAATTAAAAATCTGCTAAAGAAAACACTCTAGATAAAGAACATAGTCAACAACACCAAGGTGCATTACCTCTCAGAAGCTTTGTAATTTTGCTGTTACATTTAAAGAACCAAAAACTGCTCCACTTTACAGCTACAATGTACCTGTGTCATTGCTTAGTAATAGTGTGCCCATTAGAAGATTCCTCACCTAAATAGCCTGGAGGTCTGAATTTTTAGGAGCAATAAGAACTGTTTTAGAAGGTGGGAGGAAACTTCCTCTAAGGTACCACAGGTAGCAGAAGGAGATCAGGGAAACACAAAATAAGTGTCATAACAAGAGATGGATTTGAAGCTCTATTATGGTGCAGCATTAGATCAGCCTTGTGAAGTCCTTCTAGTGAAATGGAAATAAGTCCTTCTGACATAGTTCAAAATCATCAGACTCCCTGCTTCTGTATCTATACACTCTTTATGTATTAGGCTTTATAACTAACCTTGTTTAATTAGTAGATATGAAATGTAGTTTGTCAGAACTACAGGATTTTTTTAATCTATGTAGCTACAGTTCATGTGCAACAGAAGACAGCTACTGAACCTTAATTAGCTGACAAACTATTCCTCCTCAATATAACCATGAAAGAACCAATATATTTTTTTAAACACTTCTCCCCTACACTCCCCCTGAACCCTGATCTCATCCTCACCTGGATGAGATCAGGCCACAACAACACATAGACTAGGCAACAAAGTCTTTTTCACACAAATAAGAAACAAATTTTCTAGTGGAAATGCTCCATGACAGGAGGAAAATGATCATGTAGAATAACTTGGCTCACAGCTAATTGAGGAATGGAGCCACCCAACCCTTTGGAACTTCATTCATGTGTTGCATTTGGGAACTGTCTGCAGCTGTCTACAAATAAGAAATTACACTCTGGTAGCATAATACTTTTCCTGCCCTTCACTCAAATTCATTCTGGTCAGGTATAGAGTTACTTTTTTTTACTGTCCCCCTTTCCCACAACAATTTTGTTTGTTCGTGTGTTTTGTTAGTGTGGTTTGTTTGTTTGTTTTGTTTTACAAAATCTAGTTTGGCAGAAGTAAAAGATAATATGTGCAAGAATAATACAGATTCAGGAAACAGTCACTAGGTAATTTAAATATCTTTTAACATCTACAATTTATTTTTTTTAAATGTAAAGAAGGAATATATCAGGCAAAAGAGTAGCTTTGTTTTCCTCTGAACTTTCATGATTGCAACAGCAATCAACAAATGAACCAAGAACCCACAGCTTAGAAAAATAAAATGGAGTATTCAATTTGGAATAGTCATTTTACATCTGCCTTTTATTAAAAGTGTTTGTTGGCACTTACTTGCAGCATATCTAGCTATATGACCTGTGTATCTGTGACACAGTATGGAAATAATTTTAGTTAATTTCTGTTATTTGCAGTGTTGACAAAATTGCATGCCCATTAGTAGTTTTTATCAAGACATTTAAATATTTTGGCAATACAATGAGCTTTTTTTCTGAGCCTAATTAAGCTAATTGTTTATGAACATTTGCAAGTTAATAAACAATATCAATAATTTATTATTAATAGGAAAAAAATCCCCAACTATTCCTTTAATAAAACAGAAAATCTATTTCCACAATGCAATCACTCTGAAGTTGCAAAGGTACAAATTATAAGTCTTTATCTGCTTTCTTGGTTAGACAGTGGGCATAAACAGCATCTAGGAAAATACACCTTTTTTCCCACAAGTATGGATGCATTCCTTTTAGGCATTGCAGTTTGATAATATATAGCTTTTGTTTACCTTACATAGCTTCTTTTATGAAAATGAATAATATATTTTGGTCATTCTTACTATTGTTACATATAGTATTTTTGGTAGATGTCTAAAATTATTGTGAAATAAGCTATTTCAGATAATAATCATGGGCACTCACTTACTAGTATTTCTTCTCATGAAGAAGGGTGAGTAGTTGCTTCCCAAAGGTCTCAAATTGCACCAGGGGATCCAACTTAGGTTGGATGTTAGGAAAAACTTCTTCACTGAAAGGTTTGTTAAGCAGTGGAACAGGCTGCCCAGGGTAGTGATAGAGACACTATCCCTGGAAGTATTTAAAAGACACGTAGAAGAGGTGCTTAGAGACATGATTTTGTGGTGGGCTTGGTAGTGTTAGAATAATGGTTGGAATCAGTGATGGTTGGAATAAAGGTATTTTACAACCAGATTTTGTCCCAGTGATGGAAATTTCATGAAAGAAAACACAGGACATTTCCGTGTAATTTCATACAATGTAATACCCTAGGAAGATACTTCTACATACTTTAGTACAACACAATACTTAGGAAACTGTGTGTACAATGGCCTTGATGTAAAAGGCATTTACACTGGGAGCTAAACTATCTAGAACATGGAAGTACTAAGAATTTATTACTATCAAAAGTGCTGTGAAATACAAATAAAGCACAGTACTGATGATATCTCATCTGTCAGCCCTAGGGTAGTATTTTGCTAGGGACAGGAGAATGCAGTCACTCCAGAACCTTATAAGCCTTTGCAAAATAGATCTTATTTCTCTCTTCCATTAAATGATGAAGGTAATATGTGTTGGCAGAAAGCACAGCATTTACCATATATCCTAGTTTTCATAGTATCATCACAAAAATCAAGGTGACCGCCAGCAGAATTTTCTGTCTTCCACTGGGAAGTTTATTACCAGTAAGAAATTAAACAAATTAACTTTGTTTTTCATCCACTATGATAAGACAAAACTTCTATTTCACTGGACTTTAACATTAGCTACTATGCAAGTTAGGGTATAGATACTCATCCTAAACACACAATTGCTCCAGCTACCTTTCAGTGCTAAGTGTTTTATGACTTTTATTCACAGTGTTGTCATGTCATAGGACTTCTGCTACACAGATATAAATATTTTTTTGTGATTGTTGTAGGGAATAAAGAAAAGCATTATTGCAGAAGGAATTTTCATTACAGAGGTGAAAGCTTGGGCAGTTAATGATATTTGTGTATAGGTTTGATATTTGTGTATAGGTCAATCACATGTGACTTATTTGTGGTAGTTAATTTAAAACTGAAAAGTGCGAATGCCTGAGTTCCTGGATTATTTTCATAAAACTTATACAGATTCCTTCTGTATACATTACTGGCAAACAGGATAACCTTTCAAAGGCCAGTGTAAAATTTACCATAAAACTATGGTAAGTTACTTCAGTCAATAGCAAAAATACATATTGTGACCTGATCTAGGTGATCCTGCTCTTGCAGGGGGGTTGGACTAGATGATTTGAGGTCCTTCCAACCCCAAACATTCTGTGAATCTGTGAATATACAACAAATGTCAAACTAGGGATTCTACCAAGAGGACCAGACAAAGGCTGAAGTGTATTGAACAGTCCTTTCTACCCATAGCAATAATGTATGAAGATTATGAATTCTGAGGATTATTAATTCTTTTTAGGAGCTTGCTGTGGTGTCCTGGATGTCAGGTCTCCAGGTATCAGTTTGGCAACACCAGGAGGAGGGAAAGATGAACCAATTTCTTTCATCACACGCAATACAAGCCCTCAAGGAAAACAGGCTGATTGAAATAGCCTGACTTTTTTTTTTTCATCATTAATTTCTTTTACCTTCTCACCAGCACAGGAGAGGCATTTAGTTGGTGATGCAAAAAGAAAGTCATGCCTGATTTTATTATACAATTGAGACAGGCAGCACTCAGGAAATTGAGGAAGTTTTCTAACAATGTTTCTCTTACAGTACTGCCTTGGCCAGTCTGTACAGAAAGTAAAATTCCCATTGCTGTTTGCTAAATGTAAAACTTAATGCACTAAGTGATGTGTTATTAGTGTAACCAGTAAGAGAGAGGATGTAGAATGTGGCTGAAATGGTTTTCCAAGACAAATGCCTTTTTATGATTTCCTGAGAACCTAAATTCTCATTATTAATAATTTATCAGGGAGAGAACCATTTCTGCCCTCATTACACTTTTGAAATGTGCTGTCATGTATAAATCTGGCATCTTTGATCTAACTGACACAAGCAGGTTTTTTTTATAATAGCTAAATGTGGCCTCTGAGAGCTAGAAAGCTGAAGAAACAGCAGCAAGAGTAGTGGCCCGTCCTCTGACCCTCTTGCTAGACTAAGGGAAAAAAGGAGTTTCCAGTTCTAGGGATCCCCAGGGCAGGAGTGATGAGACCCAGGACTTGGCTGCAGGGGGTGCCACAGCCTGTCTCCAGTGTTAGATAACAGCAGTGACAACAAGTGTGCAAGGTGTGACCAGGGGGATGATCTGCTTTGCATGGTGGCTCAGCTACATCATGACACTGATTAGTTAAGAAGTATAAGAGACTGTGAGGAGGAGATCGATTGGTGGAGTCCTACTCTACCATCCTTGAGGTACAGCAGGAGAAACATGAAGAAAATTAGGGTCCTCTGCCCTCTTGCTACTGGGAGAGTAACAAGATAAGGGAAAGTGGAAGCAGGTTCCTGACTGTGGTTGCAGGTGCCCCCTCTTCCCACAAGAGATGGTTCATACCTTCCAGAATTTTGGTGGTTACTGTGAAATGTGTGGATCAGTCTTAAGTAAGACAGGTGGAAAGTAAAGGATCTGCTAAGATGCAGAAAGTGATCACAGCACCGCAAGGAGTACAATGGATGTCACTTGGCAATAAAACTGGCAGTGGAATTCAGTGCCGAGAAACCAAAAGTTACTTAGCTGACTGCAGAGAGTTATATAGCAAAAGGTGAAAGCCCTGAGAAACACTTCAGATCCAATCAGCTGTAAATTTTATTATTTGAGCTCCTACCCTTATGCCCAAATCATGTATCTCTCCTTTCTATCTAATAAGAAAAATGAAACTTCAGACATTCTGAGACCCCACAAATCAATTTCTATTCCTCTACTAATCAGAATAATTTATCTATGTCATACTTCAAGCCATTCAAAGTGATGCCGTTTGGTTTAAATTTTTGGCTTGCTCTGCAGAAAGTGGTTCTGTTTTGAATTTATGTCCAAAATTCACATGTTTAATAGCATATATACTAACATTCAAACAGCAAAAAAAAAAAAAAGATGTGACTCACTGTCAATAAAAGAGTCATTTCCTTATATTCACTCTATTGTTTATCGTGGCATTACTGTTTGCTTTGCATGAATGGTTTCTGTAATATTGACTCAATTTATGTCAATCTGCATTTTTATACATCCTTGAGCAGCTTGCATATTTTTTTTCCAAGCACTAGAAATGCTGTCAGTCTTATTAACTTTCCCCTGAAAGCATCAGCTCTCTACAATAAAATTTAGAAGCTATTCTTTCTCAGGGAACAGAAACTGGAACTTGCACTTCTACAGGTGCACACAGCCTGTTGAAAGCAATTTTGACCTGCTAATATTTATCATAAGAAACAACAAAAGAGGAACACATAGTCCTTCCATTTCAAAATCCCACTTTCCACTGCTTAGAATGTTGAGAAGATGGAAGCAGAAATCACACAGATGGCTCAAGTTCTCCTTCAAAGGAATTCTAACAGCAAATTGGGATTGTAGATCTGGAGAATGGTGGCAAATTTACCTTGACAGGTGATCAAGAAGGGCTGAAAATCTTGTCCTTTCCTCAAGACCAGCATTACTTCTGGTGTCTTGGCACACAACCCGAATATGGGGGAAATTCATTATGGGAACTTCAGATGCTTCCTCTAGTAGAAAACTTTGAAACACAAACATTCCTGCCTACATACAGTTCAAGGTACCTGTTCTTTCAGTTATGACTCATAAAAATCTGAAGTTGAACATTGTTAAGTCGCCTTCCAAATCTAAGGAGTCCCAAAGATTCCTGGCTTCAGTCCATCTTCACTACAGACCAGTACAGCATTCACTACAGCACTGACATGTCACCTCTAGTGACACTTCTTCAGGAGCTTTATCTGTCAAGTAAAAATTACACCAAATCAAAAGAGATGTGCTCTGAGTTATACAGTTAGAGAATGAACATCTATTAAAGGACATTATTAAAAACCTTTAGTGTAGACCCTTAGAAAATAATAGAGACACATGATCCTTAATTATTCCAGAAAGCCATCTAGGGGTACTGAAAACCAAAAATTGTTTTCCATGTGATTATGATAGGAGCTTTTTGTTTGGAAAGAAAACAAACAAGCAAAGAAAAAACCAAAACTTTTAGCTAGTTCATAGATCAAAGTGAAGAGTATGTTACAGATATGAAGCTATCACGACTGTTTTACTGATTCAAAATGCCCTTCTTGTTTCTTCCAGCTCCTCAATGTCTGTAAAACACTGTGAATATGTATATATTTTCAGTATATTTATTACAGAATGCTATCCTGTTTGCATTTCAATAATAGTCTTACCAACGTCAAACTAAAAATCAAAGATTCTTTTCAAAATGTCCAGACAAATTGATTTGTTCTCTTTTATATTTATAACAGATTTCAAGTACACCTTTAGCACCAAAATAACTTGTTAGTGACCTACAGCATTTTCCTGAAGAAAAACATGTTTGTCAGGTAATAATACCAATATCTTTTTCTTTAAGATAAACCTGTATTTTGTGCTTCTTGGATTATTCCTGTCAACTTCCTCAGGCTCCTCATTAACAAAAGAGCTGCAAGAGACATGCCAAGCATGGAGGCAGTGAGCCAAGCCTGGGGCAGCTCCTTCTCTTACTATTCTTTCAAGCTACAGTCATTCCTCCAAAAGGGCTGTTGTGTTACAGCTGAAGGAAAAACAGAAGGAAACCACGTATTTTTTTTTCCTAATAAATGCATAAACAACTGCCAAATAAACATAAATATCAGTTAATAAGTAGCTGACAGCATTTCCAAGTGGTCAATAATTCAAGCCAAATTATATCAAATCATCATACTACTTTAAAATCATAACCAGTTCTAAGTTAACATGTTAGGTATTGTTTTTTTTTATTATAGGCTTTCCTCCTTAGAACAGGATTTGACTTGTGATAAGACTTTCTATAGAAAAATAGGAGGGTATGAACTGCATTTTCAGGGAGAAGATTGTACCTTTTTTTCCTTTTATTCACCTACTGGGCAGGGTCCCTAGCCAGGGTACTGAAGTTTCCAGCTGAATGCTCTCTGATAGAATTTGAAGCTACATGGCCAGCTCCCGGAAAAATGCATTAATTGCCAGGTTATCATCAAACTTCCCTACAGAAATCTTCAATAATGAAACAGTAACTGGAGCAAGATCTAGAACTTGGGCATTTCATATCTCCACTGAGTTATCTACCAAGAAAACAACATTTTACCCGAATACAATGTCATCCTAAGCAAACCTATTTCCAGATGAAAATTTTGCAGGATGCACTTGTTCAGTCTGTCTTAATTCACCCAGGTTCCTGACAAATTATTGTCAAGAACTGAGTATCAGGAAGAGCAAAACCATACACAAATTTAGGTTGAAGATGGTAAATAAATTACATCTTCAGGAAAGTATAAAAGATGTTTGATTGTTTTGGGTTTTTTAAATTATTATTTCCACATTTTTAATTGAAAGAGGGTGTGGGTTTTTAAAAAAAAATGTTTATCCTCTTTAAAACACCTTTATTTTTAGAATGGTCTAAACTGGCTAATAAAAGATTAAACTACATACTATATTCTTTCAGTCTGTACAAATAGACACTCATTCATGTTGATGTTTTGCTTCTAGTTTACCCAAAACTGACTCTTCTTTCTCTGTCCTATGTTTATGTCATATTTCCTTGTCATATGAGGAATATGTAGATCTCTTCATATTCTGGATATAATGTTCAATACTAAAGTAATGAATATAAAGGTAATGACTAGTGATAGGACAAAAGGAAACGGCCTTAAGTTGTAATACATTAATTTAGGTTGGTATTAGCAAAGATTTCTTCACCAGAATGTTTATCAAACATGGGAACAGGCTGTCTAGGGAAGTGGTTGGTGACCATCACTGAAGGTATTTAAAAGACATATAGATGTGGTGCCAAGGCATATGATTTAGTGGTGACATGGCACTGCTGGCTTAATGGGCAGAGTTGATGATCTCAAAGGGCTTTTCATACCTTAATGATTCTATGGTATTTCTTCAAGAATTTTAAAGTCTTTTCTTACAAATCCCTGACCTGAAAAATACTGTTTTAAGTTACACTGAAACTGATGAGTACATAGTCCCAAAGAGTAGCCAAACAATTTTTTTTTGAAGACTCTGGGCTGTAAAAATTAGAGATTATAATATTCTCCCATTGCAACCTAACTGAAGCACATTTTTATTTTGTTTGCTATAGATGTTCCATCAAACAGGAATTGCAGTATATGTCTTTTTTTTTTTTTCCAAGCACTTATGAAGCATACAGTATTCAGCAGTCCATCAGTGGACTGTGCATTTATTTAAAAAAACCTAAGAAATTAGACAAAACATACTTCATACTTTGCAAATTTTCATGTGTCAAGTTCTACTGTAATACATTTATCCAAAGAAAAACACTGAAATCATGCATGATCTAAGAGACACACTGCAAAATAAGTCTGACTTCTGAAATCTATTGTTTTACCTGAGTTATGTTATATTATAAAGCATATATTCAAAATAATGTGAAAAGCAGCGTATTTCATTACAGTTTGTCTGCTTGACTTAATTCAGAAAAATGTAGGTAAATCCTGCTCACTGTATCCAGAGTCAATCAACAGAAATCACTGGAATGTATTCTGAATTTATATCCTTGTAAGATAAATCAAATTCACACCAAAATAACTGCATATTGTAGCAAACTGTTAAAAATAAACCTGCAGAAATAATTTATTCATCCTTTGGTAACACAGTATCATCCCATGACATTAAATATTTTACCAAGCAAACAATGTGAATTTTCATACAAATTCAATCTGGTTTTAATTATTTTCCACTTTATTTAAAAAATATAAGACTGGTCTTTCTGAGTGGGGTGTGTTCTTGGCAATAATGACTTGTGTCATATCATGCATTACATACTTCTGAGACTAAGCAGTAGTTCAAATAATGGTTACGCTGACCTAATGAAGATAATATTGGCAAATGAGACAATATACATTGCAATGCCATACAATATGGTTCAGAAGTTTTGTTTGTAGCAAGTCATTTTTCCTACAATACAGTCTATTTTTTTTTTCTTCAGCAGATTTATATCAAGTACTGTAAGCCATTTGGGGGATCCAGTGGCAGAAGCATTCTCCACATCCATTCTATCATTCTCTAGCCTTGTTTGATCATTACTTCACAGCCTCATCTGAAATGTGATACCATTCCACCACCATTTTATCTGCTCATCTGTTGATTGCTTTTCTGACACTTTGCCCTCCAGAAATACTTGCTCTGATTGTCATCCAATTTTTTGCTAAAAGAGAAAAAAGTTTGAGTTTTGTTTCTCAGACATGTATATTGAAGACCTACTGCAAACCATCTGAGGATGTGTTTACCCACTAGCAGTTCAGATGTTGCCTATTACAAAAAAAAAAAATTTAAAAAAGAATGATATAAAGATGATTATTTGAGCATTATCTGTTTATCAGGCATGTGAACTGTGGGTCATATAATATCAATATGTTTTTATAGAATTCTTTTCATATGATTTCTCTATCTAGTGGGTTTATAGCCAAGCCACAAATAACGAAGTTGGAAGGTTGTACTTTTTTAAAAAATAGGAATTTTTAGTAATTTCAGAGTAGTGTGCAGAATCATGAAAAGAACTACAAGTTTTCAAATATCAGTATTTATGTTTTGTGTACCTAAATACTGACACAGATAGGATAAAAACTCTGTGAATGACTAATCCGCCCATCCAAAACAAACAAATTCCTATAAGGTCAGCAAATTTCACCTGCTCAAGTCTTAAGACTTAACATTAGATAGAATTCATCACAATAAACAATAGAACACTTTAAAATTGCACACCAATTCTTTATGGACACATATGGAGCTATGGTGTCTTGAGTTGGATTTCTTGTTGCAATGCTCAGTAATGACTTGGAAGATCCATCCTTCCTGTCCAGCACTGCTCAATCCAGTTATGAAGCTAGAGTGAACAGAATAGTCAGCCCATGGATTTTCTTTTCAATGAAAGAAAAGAAATTACCCTTTTTCTTCATAAGCATGGAATGATGATGTTGTCAGCTCTTGCAAGCTTTCTATAGATATACTGTTTTTTTCACAGGTTCAGAAAGAAATTGCTTTTTCAGTGTGTAATGTAATTACAAGAAGACCCAGAAAAATTAACTGAGAACATCTTTCTGAAATAATAAGGCAAGTAATGGCAGATGGAGCTTAAATAAGTCCTCAGACTTTCAAGAAAAAATATATTGTGTGGGCAAATAAGACTATTAATACATTGCAGAAAATAATGCAACAATTAATTCTTAACCTGGGTGGAATGTCTTCCTCATGGTCCCCTCTTCCCTTCTCCCTACAAAAATGAGGAAAGAATTATGGGGGGGCGGGGGAGGAGAAGGAATTATTTTAACATTGTGAGTGTGTATGAAAATAGAAATATTTTAATGTAATAATTCTGTGAAGAGTTAACTTTCCTCAGAGAAAATACAGAAAAAAATACAGTGCTTATCTACAGACAGTTTTACTTCTTTATGAAAATTGACTTTTAGAAACAGAGATAGAAAGGATGGTTACAAATTAAAGTAGACTTTAAAGTTTGTTTTCCACTAAAGGGAAGACATTAAATAGAAAAATATCCTGTACAACTACCAAAAAGATGACTCCAGATAGGAGATCAAATCTATTCCATAAAGATCAAGGAAATACCTTTTTATCTTGTATTAAATTTATTTTCCTTTAAAAATGAAAAGATGAAGAAAAGTGTGTAGAAGTGCATGGCATGGCAAACATTTGAGAACTGTGAAAAATAATGTATAAACAGCTTTCTGTATCCTGCTTTATTTCTGAAACGGCCCATAACTGTCTATGTATTCTTGATATTTTTTTGTAGTTATCTCTAATGTATCATTTCTTTCATGTGAAATTGTCCTGAAAGCACAAATTAGAAACTAAAATGAAATCACCTTGCATGCCATAATTTTTTCAAAACTCTCTCACTCAAATATGGAGATGTATTAAAACAAATAACAGGAAATCTCACAGAAAAAAAAAATAAATTAAGCACAGGATTCTGAAGGTAGCATAACAGTTTGTTTTCCCTAAGACAGGTAATAACTAACAGTCAGCTGCCTGTAGTGGAAACAGTTTATTCATCCTTTTATCGCATGCTGTCATTTCTGTTGTTTGACTCAGACATGTTTTGGTTCTGATTTTCACAAACTGAGCAGAGTGAAACATGGAAAAGCTTCATAAACAAGGCTTCTGTTGAACTGAGATGCAGATGGAAGAAGGCAAGCAATACCAGTGTCAATATATCAACAAATCATAGGTTGTCTCTTGAGACAGCTCCACTGGGCTCAAATTCATTACTTTTACTCGGGGTCAATAATTATACAGATTTAATTTCACAAGAGTAACTTGCATACTGACTGTTCACCTCATTTACTACGTGAATTATGTTTGCTGCCTAAATCCACCTGAAACTATGAAATCACTGTGAGATGGAGAAGGAAAAGGAAACACACAGACAAGCACATTTACAATAGATTTTCCACATCTGTCTTTTATTGACAAAGCACAGGTATTTTTAAACATGCCAAGCCTCTGAGTTTTAGATGACTTAGTTAAGAGACCCTTGGATTTGATTCACTGCATCAATAATATTCAACAATAATATCCTCAGTTTACAACAATTTATAACAGAAGGGTTATAAAGTAACTATTATATATATATTTTTTTATTTTTTTTTTAAATAACTTCTTTTGGGAATTGTTTCCAAATTATTACAGTCTATAGTAAGCCAAGCACTATGAAGGAGAATGTAGGAACATCATCCAAGAGTGAAAGAAGGAATCAGGAAAGGTAAAGCTTATCTGTAGTTGAATTTGGCAGTGAAAGTGAAAGAAAAGAGGGGCCTCTACCTGCACTTTGTCAGACCAAGATAAACTAAGAAAAATATATTTCTACAGGTGGGGAATTATGGGCAAAAGACATAAATAGAAAAGGCCTTTGTTAGCTGCTTTGTGTCTGTCTTTACTGATAAACATGTCCCCTGGCCTCCCAGGCCTGGGCCTCAAGGCACTCTAGCATAAACACAGTAGAAGAGTGAAATAGTGACCACTTAAGCAAAGTGGACATCTACAAACCCATGAGACCATCTTGGTTGTACCCAAGATGGTTAGACATTCTGCGTGATACCATTGTGAGGCCTGGCTCTATTATCCTTGAAAGTTCACAGTGAGGAGGAAAGTTTCTTTAGGACTGGGAAAAGCCAAACATGCCTGTCTTTGAGAAGATCAAGAAGAAGGATATGAGACACTAGTGGATAGTTGGTCTGACCTTAGTCATTGGGAAGGTCAAATCAAATTTGCTGGGAAAACACAAGGATAAGCAGGACAAGAAGTTGATTGAGAATAGTCAGTGTGGACTTACTAAGGGCAAATTGCACTTGGCAAGTGTGATTTCTTTCTTTGGTTGACTAATGTCATGGATGAGAAGAAAGTGACCTTCCTTTACTTTGATTTTAGCAAGTAATGTGATGTATAGTGATGTGTATGGGTGATACTTCAAATAAGCTTTGTTGGTCCACATGGGAAGGTTTCAAACTTTGAAGGATGTGCATTTTTGCATTCCCTCTGCTCTGGAGAGAAATACAAGTAAAATTATGTGGTTTCAGTGGTAACTTGGAAAATCAATAAATCTGACTTGGAGTAACATATGAAATTGAATCACCAGGGGATTCAACAAAAAATTTCTCTTAAAAAATTACAGAGTGAATGAATGACAGAATGAAACAATAATTTTATTTGAACCAGTTGAACTAGACAGTAGAGCTTTGTGATGAAGCTTTTATTTACCTCAAACAAACAAACAAAAAAGTGAAGGTCCAAAGTTGCTACCTACCCTTCAAAAAAAAATATTTTTTTTCTCCAAGTATGAGTACTGTTTTTTCTATATTGGGGTTTTTTTGTTGTTTTTTTCTTATTTATTTCCTTTAAAATCTATTATGTGCTGAAGTTATAAGCTGATGCTGCTGTCTGAAGTCTACAGTTATTGGACATGATCCAATTTATACCAGTGTAACTAAAAGAGTTTGTGTTTTTTATGGTTATAGGGTTTTGTTTACATTTCAAAAGGAAAAACATAAGTTGATTTGCAGGGTTTGAGAAAATGATTTATGCAGCATTTTCTGACTACCATAATCAGAATTGAAGGGCTTATATTATACTCTGTTCACAGTGATCTAAGATCCCATTTATAAGCTTAATATAACATATAATAGAATATTGGATGATCAATCAAGAAATTGAGACACTGATGACTAAATTATACAAAATGTGAAAGATTCATGACTCAGCTGCTGAGGCTGGATTTTCTGGGTACTGTAAATATCAGAGAATTCAGCCTGCTTTGGTTCATAAATTTCATTTACAAACATGGAGTCATGTGAAAAGAGAAGTACAAACACTATGAGTAAAACTTTTATCTCCTAAGAAACCTGATTTTGCCATTTCATATTTTAACCAAGAGTGCATTCCAAGACAAAAAGAAATGTAGCACACAACTGAAACTGAATAGATGTTAATAGAAGACATCTTCCATTTGCACCAGAAAATTTTTTAAAAATATTTGTCTGAAAGTCACAAGCACTGAACATCAGCTTTTGGAGAAGCAGAAGTGAAATCAAACCTGGTACCCATTTCTTAGAAGTTGTGATTCCAATAAATTCTGACTAGCAGACCCATTAGTCTTCAAATAATTTTTAAATATTGCTAATAGCTATTGTTTTTCATTGACTGAAATACTAAAAATAAATCTTTATGTAGCAGAAAAATGCACGATTACAGGGTGCAATAATGTGAATTCAGAGTTAGGGCAAAGGCCTAGAATATTAAGGAGTCGAGCACCATTATCACAAGGACACCAATTTCTAATTTTTCCTACCTTTTCCCTTCTTCCTCTGGAAATTTACTTTGTGATGCAAGTGCTATTGCTTCATATGTGCAGGAAACTCGTAATTGAAGAAGAACCTCTACATGCTTCTGTAGCACAAAGAATAATTAAAGTTTACTGATACTTTCAAATGTAGCTGAAACACAGAAGTCAATTATTGAATGAATTCTTGGCTGAGAGTTTCTTTATGGATCAGAGTGGACTTTAGGGGCTGGTGTTAAGATTCAGTGTGTCACAACATTGACTTGTCTACAAATACAGCTTGACTTCTGTCTTGCAGATAACCGTGACAATAGATATCCCCCTACTTCTACCCTCATCTGCTCATGGACAATCGCTTTGTAACAAAAAAAAAAATAATTAATTACTTCAGACTCTTTCAGTTTATTCATTTTTTAGAGGAATAACCACAAATTCTGAATCTCCAAACCTTTTTTGGGGGAAGCATAAGAGCACTGTCCCTTTAAATGCTAGTTTGCCTTTGTTAGATGTACATTAAGGTAATTTTTTTCAGTGACCTTGTGTTTGATGGATTTCAACAGTGGAAGTGGAGACTGAGGTTTTGAGCAGAAGAGAGTTGTATGCTACTTTTTTTTTTTTTTTAAGGAGAAGTCTGCATTGAGCTAAGTAAACTTCTCTGTACAAAACTTTGACATACTGTGTATACAGTATGAGCTCAATATATTTTCCAGCACATTATCAATGGTTCTCAGCACAAATCAATAGGAACACCTTAAGAACAAGTTATAAAACAATTTGGATTTTCGTATTTTGTACCAGTGTTATGTTTGTTTTACAGCATTTGGCATTATTTTGTCTCACTTCTTTATTAAGGAAATTAACATTAGAAATATGTCAGAATTCTAAAGTTGTTTTCTCTGGATTAAGGGTATGTTAGCTGAAAATTTTCATACTTCTTAAGTGGAAAGTATATGTTAAATGTTATACTGCTGCAATGTGTCACAATGTTGGAAGTTGAGGGTTTTTTCTTTATTCCAGGCACCTTAAATATTTCTTTTCTCTGTCAGTTGTCCACCAACACTGACTTCTTAGATGACTTGTTATGCCATGACCTGTTTTTCTGAAAGACAAATTAGAAACTGCAACCCTAAGGTTAAATAAAAGCCATTTCTAATAAGAAATCATATTTATTTAATAAGGTTATAGCTATAACCCTATCTAGCTTAATATTAATATTTTATTACATCTAATAGAACATGAAAAGTTCTGCAGTATCAGTGAGAATTTCTTTATACAATTCATTTATAAAAATGCTTTTCATTTTCAAATTACTTATGTATGATGCTTGAATTGACTAAGTTGTAGCAGGAAGGATAAACCACCAGTAATAAATTTACAACGTTTTTAATGACAAAATTTTAATATCTTTACAAATATTAATTGCAGTTTGTTTACTGCAGTCACTGCTGGCAAATGTTTACAAACTACACAAATACTAACATATTACTTTTGCTCATTTATTTGGAAAATATGTAGTAATTTCTGATGGCATTTCTCTGAAAGTAATAGACCCTGCAGCTGTTTCCTCTTAAGTTAAATACCAAATATTTACATTCCTTGATTCTGTCAAATCTATATTCTCACACACTTATATACCAAATTAGTTTCAAGGTATAGACAGAATAAAAAATATGAAACTTGTTCAGCCAAGGCTACCTACGAGCACTGGATAGAGGCACTTATGGACATTGTGATTACAAAGCAACATTCAAAAGATATTTTAGATTGACTGCTCTTCCAGATCTATCATATAGTTATTGTGTTATATTCCTAATGGAAGATTGTCCTTCCTTCAGCTATGACAAAAGTTGATAGTGGATGTCATAGAAAAATATGAGCATGATTTCTGTAGTTTCTATGACACACATTAAAGCATAATGCAAAGTAATGTCACAGTGTCAACTCTGTTCTGTAAAAAGAAATAAGAACTAGGCAAATTAGTCCTTTCACTAGGATATGCGAATCATTGTGGAAAATGTCCAGGTTACTGATTAGATGAGACAGCTTTACTTCTTCCTTTGGAGTTTATTGTAACAATACAATAAGCCTTTTTGTTTCAACATAGTTTCTTATACATGCAAAGTTCAGCTGTATTTCTCACTAATGGAGACAATAAGGCAATCATGTTCATCAGGTATGATATGTAACAAGTAATTTTCCTTTGCGCAACTTTGTAGCAGAAACATTATATTCAGCTACATAGACATATAATTACTCTCTACTATCTGCAGTTGTGTTGTAAGAACCTTCTTACATCTCTGTGTTAACATGACTAAATATTCATTTTAAACTGGTTAACAAAGAAAAATCCATTACTTTAAGCATAACCTGAACTCTGCTTTAAACATAACCTTTTCTTTTTTTGAGCAGATTTTTGAGCAGTTTTGCAGGTACTCATGTTTTACAGATACTTTTATTTTAGCCTGTAGCTTAATTAAAGTCTTGAGTTTAAATAAAATAAATAAATGGATCAAGCTACATTCTAAATCTGGCTGTGGATGCTGAGAAAATACAAGGGCCTTTCACCAACTGGAGATCAAAGATTGTGATGAGCATCCCTGAGATATAAAACAAAAACTACAAGACATAAGGAGAAGAGGAAAAAAACGTGTTTTCACAAATCCTATATTTAAAATATCACCTAACCCAAATTAATTGACCTCAAATGTTTTCCTCTGAAAGGAGACTAAAGTTAGAGGAAGTATAAAAAATATGTATGATGTTTGAAAGGCAACAGCATCAATCTTGAAAATAAAGTTACAGATGACAGATTTAACAGTTTTAGACAATGACTGTGAGATTTATACTTTTCAGTTTATTAACTATCTAATTACAAACACTAACATTTCATTCTTTTATGGAGTCTCTGAGAATAATGACTGACATAAGAGTTGGTTTATAAAAATGCCACGTCACTTCCTTTAAAAAGGAAAGCATGAAAACCAACTTCTGTCGAAATAAAGAGCTGTTTGAACATGAGCCAGCAATGTGCCCAGGGGGCCAAGAAGGCCAACAGCATCCTGGCCTGGATCAGGAGCAGTGTGGTTAGCAGGAGCAGGGAGGGGATCATTCCTCTGTACTTAGGTTTGGTGAGGCCACACCTCAAATACTGTGTCCAGTTTTGGGCCCCTCTCTTCAAGAAGGATGTTGAGGCGCTGCAGAGGGTACAGATGAGGCTACCAAGCCAGTAAAGGGTTTGGAGCATATCTCTTACGAGGAAAGGCTGAAGGATCTGGGTTTGTTTAGCCTTGAAAAGAGAAGGCTGAGAGGAGACCTGAGAGCTCTCTACAACTACTTTTAAGATGTAGAGAGATGGGAGCTGGTCTATTCTCCCCAGTGACAAGCATTAAAACAAGAGGAAATGGCCTGAAGTTGAACCAGGGAAGGTTCAGGATGGATATTAGGAAGAATTTATTTACTGAAAGGCTTGTCAGGTGTAAGAATGGCCTGCCCAGGGAGGTGGTAGAGTCACCAACCCTGGACGTCTTTGAGAGACGAGTAGATGTTGTGCTTAGGGACCTAGTTTAGTGGTTTTTGATAGGGCTGGGAATAAGGTTGGACTTCTAGCCAAATAACGTCTCTTCTAGCCAAAATGATTCTATGGTTCTATTTAAAGGAAGAATGTCTTCCATGTCTGAAGAACATTTAAGAGTACTTTTGTAACTGTACATTCCTCCCTGTTGACAGCTCTCATCTATGTGGGTCACCAAAGTTGCAACCATTGAAATGTGCAGGAGAGAAAACTCACAGAAATCTTGTAGAATGAATGGCAAGAAAAATAAAGTGCTCTAGCAGGTATATATTTGAACCATAGCCAGACCCTAAGGAAATCTCTTTTAGATTATAAAAATTAATATGTTCCTATTTCTTTGTCACTTTATTTTCTGCAACAGAAGAGACAGTTTGACTTTTTTTTCAAAAAGACAGCCTGGTGTAATATAAATTGTTCTCAAATTAAAGAGTCATAACCTGTTCCCTGGACATGTGAGCTGTGTATTTTATTTATCCCTCTTAAAAAAAAATTTTGAACTATCCCTAAAGATTTCTAATATATGTCTACATAAACAATGGTTAGAGCTATTTATTTTCTTGGCTATTTTATGGCCAAGAAAATTCCTTCTCCAAAACATTTTGACATATCACTCATTTGATGTCCCAGATAAGTATAAAATTTATCTGCCTGAAGTTGTCTTTTTTCTTCATTAAGTGAGGAATTTAGCTATAAAATAATTCCTAAATTTTAGAATATTTGTCAAAATTCTACTTGGCTAAAACTAAGTGAGATGAATAATAGCCTTAGAAGGTGGTGTTGGAAGGTCGATGTGTTTTTAATAAATGCAAAGAAAAATTTGCTCCTGAATTAATCTTCTCTCTGCTTCACGATAGTCTATCGGTGGTATATTCATACTTCACCTAAGTTGTTTTGCTTTGTTTTCTAAATAAAATTCAGTTTTAATGGCACAGTATACCTAAAGTTCTGTATGTGACCCCAAACTAGAAAAAGAAACTCATCTTCCACACCTTTACATTGCAGAATAGTGTCTGTTAAGGTATTCACTTAACTGAAGAGGATGATCCTGGTAAACTTTTATGAACTTAAAATTAGGAAAATATAATCTAGCCTAGCATAGCCCTATTTGAAATTAAATATTAAATATTTTCAGTGCTTTGGGGCCCCCAGAATACAGTTCTCATTGAAGTACAACACTTGAAGATGGTGCCATCAGATATGACAACTGACAAAGTTTTTATCAATGTATTGCTGGATGAACACAAGGCGCTGATCAAACAGCTTGAACTTGATAATTTCAGATTCTTAAAGGTCCATAGCAAACTTCAAGATATGTCAGCATCTCACAGCATCAAATGGCATCAAGACTGTAGCATACTTTCAGAACAGAAGGTATTGCCTTTCTGTTTCTTGAACTAAAGATCATTTTAGGTATTGAAACGTATATTTTATTGGAATCTGTATTATGTTTGATTTTGTATTCTAACTTGAATACAAGTTATACAAAAGGCCCTGGTGTAGTTATTTATGTCTCCATTGGTAATGACATGTTTAAACATTTTTATCATTAAATATATTTTTTGTGTAAAAGGATTTGCATCTGGTCCTACTTTTCTCCAGCAATATACAGTTACATGGCAACTGAAACGTTACTGTCCCTCATTTGGCAATCTATTTTAAAATGATCTCATGCGAACAATTGACTGAAACATTAGCCTTCTGTCACATACATTAGATATTGTCAAGAAAGGATGTTAACTTCTTCCTTTTGTATTTTCCTCTTAACTTCACTGTTACGTGACTAAGCACACAGTTACAACACAAACCATGAGCTCTAGAAACTTCTTCATTTTAAAACATCTTTCCTTCTAGGAATAGCCAGACTACTAGTCTAAATCTTAGGTTAATCAAACAATGTTAATTCTGTCTAATTTTGCAGAAACAGAATATTAACTGACTTTTTCTTTTAGTGACACAGAAAATATTTTCTGAAACATCTCAAAGCACAGATCAGTGCTAGTTAATAGGTCATGGTCAGTGCATCTGTTGTACTCAGAGTAGATTTCTGTTCTTTAAACCATAAGGTCTTGCCTGTACTCTATTACATATCAGAGAACACAGCTTCTTAGTCCACCTGGGTCAAGATGACATGACTTACTTTCTGCAGAATGTGAATATTTACTTGCTCACAGTAATTTCCTTCACTAAAGATGACCTTAGTAGGCAGTGTCATGGTGCAGAACGGATAAATAATTAATCAACACATTGCATAGATGGGACAGGAGAAAATTATTTATTTTATTAGTGGAGAGAGATACCAATGGCATTTCACAGAGATATTTAAGGGAACCTTTGCAATTAATAATTTTCTTAAATTTAGGTGAATTATGACAAAATGCTAAGCTACTAAAGGTAAATCAGGACCAACTACAGAAATTTTTTCCAACACTGGCAGATGAAATTCACTATAAATAAATGTAAAATGCTATGCACTTGATGAGAGAAAACAATATAAATGCTACAATATGAAATGGTGGGCTGTTGACTGACTTGCAGCTCAGAGGAAAACTTGGAACTGTAATAGATAAAAAATCTTGGCTTACTACTCAGCAGCTGTCAAAAATAATCAATTTAAAGCTAGAAACTATTGAAAAAAAAAAAAAAAAAAAAAGGAAACAAGGGGATTTATGCCACACTATGAATCTATGAATCCATGGTTCAGTAGCATCGTGATTACAGTGTGTCCTTCTGGGTATTGATCCCTTCTATCTAAAAAAACATTCAAAGGAATCTCTGAAGACATTTGGAGAAAGAATGACAAGAGTGACTTGAAATGGCTTCTCTGTACTGAACAGTGGAAATGGAGGGACAGATGACTAAAGGAGATATGAAAGAGGCCTTCATAGTCATAAGAGACTGTGATAAAAGGAGAAATCCATTCTTTACTGTCTCTTCAAAAAAAAAAAAAAGGATTAGGTGATGTTAGCTGTAACTAGAAGATGGTGGTTACAAACCCAAGTCTTAACATGACGGATAAGTAATCTGGAAAACAGCCAAAGGGGACTGAAGATAATAAATGTTTGTACATGTTGGAAAAGTAATTTGATTTTTCCACCAAGGATTTGCCCACAGTGGGCTACTAAACACAAGGATACATACTCTGATATGTATCATACCTGCTTACTCTGTTCCTATATTCTTGCCTAGACATGTACTTTTACCATACTTACTGTCATGAGCAAAACAGATTCAACTTGGGAAAAATTAATTTATTTTCAGTTAAAAAAAAAAGAAGTGTTGGATGCCTTCACTACTGACTCCTCTACTTCATCCCCACCAGAGCAGCACAAGGAGGTGGGAAATGGGGGGTGATCTGGTATAACAGCTCATCTCTGTCACTCCTTCCTCTTCACACTTCAGCCTGTTTGAGCCTGTTCCTCAGGCTGCAGTTTTTCAGGAACCTCTCTAGCATTAATCCCCATGGGCCACAGTTCTTTCAAACCTTTAAGATGTTTCAGTTATATCTTTCAATTTTTAAACTGGATAGGACTGATTTTTTTCTTGAACTGATGATTCTATAAATTGCAAACCAAACTCTCCTTTATATGAAGACAGCTGCTTAGGCAGACAATGTAACTAAAAAAAATCAGAAAAAAATCTTAAAGTTTTTCTTACAAATCAAAAAACATTATATTTTTTTTTCTCCTCACTTCTAGTTTCTGAGATGGTTACAGCTTTCCCTTTTTTCTTGTTACTGAAAATTTAAAACTCTTGTAATTCTACATAGAAATTATTTGAAACAATTTCAGACTGAAAATGCTGTAAAGCTCGAAGACAATATTGAAATACCACTACTATAAATATTGCAAATTTTAGGATGGATGGCCTTAAAACATTACTTTTTGTTTGTAGCTTTCTCAGAAAAATAGGTACAAAGTCAGAAACACTTTCTAATCTTTAGTTAGGAGAAGAAATACTGTATAAACAGCCAACACACTGATATTAATTACATAACATTTTTTAAAGTTTGACTCAGTTCAGAGTAGAAACACAAAGCTGAAAGGTCCACAAAGTTTTTCTATCGCCTGCAGCAGTATTCTCCACAGTACATTCTCATTAACACTACAAGACTGGGATGAAGAGGGGAGGAAACAAAAACATGTTTACTAAAATATATCTTGTAATAAACATAATGGCTTCGGCAGGTTATCAGGACAATTACAGTCCCAAGTAGTACAGATACCATTTCACAATTGTTAGATGAGAGTTATCTTTTTGTCCCCATTTATCTTCATGTCCACACAGTTACATTCACAAGCAATGCCCCTTGAATTTTACCTTTACCTTTGCAATTCCCTTGCACCTAGGATAAAATGTGTGGAGAAGAGGAAAGGGAGAAACACAGCTAACACAGTATGATGCTTTCTCCTTTGCAACCCCACAGAGGCTTCCACAGCCATGGACCTTACCAGTGTTTTACATAACATCCATATTTGAGCCTCTTCTTTTAACAAAATCAGCTTAGATATGATCTGCAAGCTTCCATATTGAGAATTTAATCTTTCAAATAAGTAAATAAGAATGAAATATTTTAAAAATACATGGGTTAGTCTTACCAGTTGTTCATCTGGGATTTCATTGAACATCCATCCACACATTTTTTTCCATCAGCTGGATGAGGAATCCTTTAACTGGGTTCTGACCTGAAACCTGAGGCAAATCTGTTTCTTCATTTTTCTGAAGCTGATTAATTGTATTATTGATCTCTGCAGCTTGTTTACCATGGCTACAATGCCACAGGTTAATTTTACTTGCTGTGATCTTGACACCATGTCTCTTAAACTACCAACTTCTGTGCATGCAACTCTTTCATTTTGTTTATTCGCAGTAACAAATCTTCAAATTTGTTTATAAAGAAACAACACAACACTGCTTAAGTGACTTAAATGTCACTCTAAAGGAAAACCCCTGAAACTGTATTAAATCTTTACCTCAAAGTAATGTTGTTTTCTTGTACCCTTGGTACCCAATTTGCTTCAAAAGTCTGCTTTAGGAGTAACAGATAATTTTCCTGGACTCTTGTAATAGAAAAACCAAAGTTCTCCAAAGTTCTCAAAAAGACCCCCATTCTGACTTCTGTTTTATCTGAGTATTTCCTGAGATTCATGAGGATCCAATAGTTGGAATCTATCTGCTCTATATGGGTCCTGTCATAAAGCTTGCTACACATAAGAAGGCAGGGAAGCACAACTCTTGGAGCTGATATCACTAAGCTAAGACAGTCCTACACTAAACAAAGATAGACTCTGCACTTCAGTAATCTATTATTTTTCTTTCTATTTTAATTCTTATGAGGAAGGAAAAAGAAGCATCAACATTTTTATGCACAAAATTACAATACAAATAAATTCTGAATACTGTGGGAACCTCCATCCCCATCATTAAATTCATCAGTGGAAAACACGGTTCCATATATGATCACCCAGTGCTTGATGAAAATAATATAGATATCAGGCCACAGATCTAACAAGTCCTTTTAAAATTCTCCTTGAAACAATAAATATTGGCAGTCACATAGGTACTCAGCATGTTTTACAGTTCTGTTGTGAATATCATAAATTACTGTAAACTTTTGACTTCAGTGAAACTATGTTGATTTTTATTCAGCTATTTTATCATTGTCTTTAAAGGAAACTAAACTTCTTATTGTACTTATAGATACATGAATGATCTATAAGTCATCATGAATGAGGAGACTGAGGGGGACCTCATTAATGTCTATCAATATGTTAAGGGTGAGTGTAGAGAGGATGGAGCCAGACTTTTCTCAATGTCAT